>ML273562.1:82653-109442 GCA_005239495.1 Nicotiana undulata
CTTCTTTCCCCCCCCCCCCCCCCCCCGAAAGGGATACCTTTTGTTTAAATTCATTGTCCGTTCTACCATGTATTTCCTTTCAAATCCCTTTCGGTCTAACTCTGTTTCTGAAACTAAGGCAAAGAAAGGATGGCAAAATGGCGCTCAGCCTTGTCAAGGGCATCAAGTCGATCCCGACTGGCCTTAGCGGCTGATGCCAAACTCAAAACCCTTGAAAGGAGAAAATCAAATAGAAGCGCCTATAAAGGCAAATGAAATTGAAAGGTTGAGACCCACGCGGCTAACCATATTGGCAAAGTTTGAAAAGCCGAAGTATTCCAAATGCTTTGAAATGGAAATAAAATGCTAATGAAGGAGAAATAAAGTTGGAACGGTTAAGTCCCACGTGACCGGCTGTTGTAGCAAATCCGAGGAGCCTGAAGTCTACCAACGCTCCGAAAACCCAAAAAAAAAACAAGTGAAAGGCATGCAAAGGAAAAATAAAGTTGAAATGTAGGTCCCACGTGACCAATCACCATCATAAAATCTGGAAAGCCAAGGTCCCCGGGTTTAGAAATGAAACCCAATCCCCAGTAAGCAAGCAAGCGGTTGAGATCTTCGTCAAAAGAGCCAAGATCAAGCAGTTGAAATAATCAAGGTCGCAAGACCAACCACCATTTCAAACTAACAAATTGTTCTTTGTTGAAATAAGAAACAGGTGTAACTCAAAAGCAACTGTGCAAAAAGCAGGTGCAACCAAAAGAAAATTATGCAAGGGATCGAAGGAGATCTGCAGCACTGACTCCAAGAGGGAAGTTTCCTCCAAAAATCCTTTCCCGCATTCATGAAAAAAAAAGAGAAAGAAAAAGAAGAAAAAAAAGAGAGAAAAAGAAAAGAAAAAAGAAAAAGAAGAAATGAAGTTGAAAACGATTCAAACTTAAAGTAGCATAGGGTCCCCAATCCCTAGCTAAACCTTTTCCAACCAAAGGATATTCCATTCCTTAGTTGAGGCCAACATAGGGTCCATTCCCTAGCAGACACCAGCATAACCTGGTGATCTTTTTTTTCTGACAACAGCATAACATGTTGACCTTTTTCAGACACCAGCATAACCTGGTGATCTCTTTTCCTGACAACAACAAAACCTGTTGATCATTTCCATACGCTGGCATAACCCAGTGATCTCTTTTTTAGGCAACAGCATAACCTGTTGACCTTTCTAGACACCAGCATAACCTGGTGACCATTTTCCTGACAATAGCATAACCTGTTGATCATTTCCAGACACTGGTATAACCCAGTGATCTCTTTTTCAGGCAACAACATAACCTGTTGACCTTCCCATACACCAGCATAACCTGGTGATATTTTCTTGACAACGGCATAACCTGTTGGTCCCTTACTAACACTGGCATAACCCAATGATCTCTTTTTCAGGCAACAACATAACATGTTGACCTTCCTAGACACCAGCATAACCTGGTGATCTTTTTCTGACAACGGCACAACCCGTTGATCACTTCTATGACACTGGCATAACCTAGTGATCTCCTTTTTTCCGGAAACAACATAACCTGTTGACCTTTCCAGACACCATCATAACCTGGTGATCTCTTTCTTGACAACGGCATAACCCGTTGATCCTCCCCCCAGACACTGGCATAACCCGGTGATCTTTTCTTGACGACAGCATAACCTGTCGATCTTTTCCAACATAGGGTCTCCAATACCTAGTTGATTTTACTTTTTAGGCATAGGGTATCCACTCCCTAGTCTACAATAAATCTGGGTACACCATCCCCGACTTTTCATTTCTTTCAACAATAAAGTAGCATAGGTTTCGTTGCAATAACTCACGAAATTTTCCTAGTGAAAACTGGGGCAGGAAATTTCGTTCGTTTATTTTGATTTTACGCAGATAACATTGGATTCGAGATAACCAAAAGAAGACGTCTCAATTCAGAAGAAAAGAAAAGAAGAAAAGAAAAAGAGTTGGACCCCAAGTACAAAAGCGGAAAAGATGTGGACCGCTCAAGACAAGATTGAAGTCACAAGCGGTGCATGTCCCTTCTTGATCCGAAATGCTGAAGAAGATTGAACCAGCGCCTACAACTAACAAGCATCAAGGGCCAGATCAAGTCTGTATAAAAGCAGCCAAGACTCAAGATCAGGCTTCATCAGACTAATAGATAGGACTCCTGTAACTCATAGTTGATAGGTTTAGCTTAGTCTTTTTCATTTTTTGTTACTTTGGTGTAATAAGGAGCTCAGCAGCAGTAACAGCAGCAACCGCAGTGAAACCACAGTTACCCGGTAGTACCAGCTACCAAAACCTCTAGAACTATACTGACCTGATTCCTTTATAGCCAAGGATATGTAGGCAACCTTTGAAGCAGGGTTCGCTCAAACTTTTCAAAAACGGTTCACATGGAGTATGCGAACGGGTAAAGTCGTTCATGACTGCTCACTTTGTCTTTTCCCGAAAACTCTTCGTGTTTCCGAGCAAAGAGGGGAAGCTGTGAGCATGTAATTTTCACCCACCATATACTCCTAAAAAATTCAATAAAATAAATTAATTTTACAAATTTTGTTGAATTTTAGTGCTAATTGTGAATTGTTTTTGCATTGCATATTCATAATTCGTCATTTAAAATTATTAAAATTGCATAATTAGATGCATCACTATTATCAAGGAATGATAAATTCATTACTTATAATTAATTAAATTAAATAACGAATGAATAATGATTATTTGATGTAATGTAGTTTTTGATAACTAATTGCTAAAATTAATCATTTTTATCTAACAAATTATAGATTTAATTAGGAGTATTAAATTAATTATTTTATTCCTAGTTAGTCTATAATTAGACAAAAATAAGATCAAATTAATTATTACATTTTTGGATTTAATTAGGTTTAAGTATTAATTAAAATTGATTTTAGGCTTAATTAAACCTAGTGTATTAAAATAGGACCTGGGCTAGCCTGCCTAGGCCCAAATCAGTCTCTATAACCCAACATAACCCCCCAGCCCAAAACCTTACCCGGTCTGCCCCCCTCATCAAAACGACCCCGTTTCACCCTAAAGCCATCCCAGCCGTTGATCAAATAGATCAAACGGCTGGGAACTCCCAAACTCTCTAGTATATAACTGTCCAAATCTACCCCCTACCCCCATTCCACCTGAAGTCTAACACCCCCAGAGACTAACCCAGGCCCGTCTCTCTCCTTCCTCTCTCACTCTCACCGTTACCCCGTCGTCCACCGCCCTAGCTCTGCCGGCCGAAAATCGCCATCGACGGCGGAGCTTCACCAATCAATCCCAAATTTTAACCATATAGCCTTCTTCACCCCCTCAACCACCTCCCAGACTTAGTTTTCCTTAAAAAAAACACCTGACTTTGACTTATTTCAGATCTGAAAACCAGAAAAAACCCTAATACTTATTTAAGCTCAATTTTCGACGGCTCTGTGACTTAGACTCACATGAGTCGATGGCTCGTGACAAGAGCCATCGATTCATGCTAGTCGAAGTCACTTTTGGAAGTCACCGGAGTCCGGCCAAATTCCGGCAAGTCGTCGGAGTTCACCCAAATCATGCTTACTAGTACCCCCCCCCCCCATTCTTCTGATATTTCCCCTTATTTTTCTCAAAATCAGATCATATAAATCACTGTTTAGGCTAGATGTTTTTTTATTTTTCTATCATTGCCTTCTTCTACTTGATCATGTTCTTCCTCTTGATTAAGTTTAAGCTCTAAACGTATTTGTGATAGTCATATTTTAGTTAATTTGTTCTCGTCAATTAGTAACTAGGGTTCTTTGATAACCATGTTTCTTAGCTTAGGTTTTTGTCACTGTTTGTATGTGTGACTGTTCTTTTTTTATTCGCACTCCCTTCGATTTGATTAATTCAGTGTTTAACATGATAGGCATATTCTTGATTGTTTTGCAACCATGTTTAGTCGTTCAGGATTTCCTGCTAATCATCATTAATTTATTAGGTGTTCTACTTGTTAAAATTAATATTTAGCTTTATTGATTCATGCTTAGTTTTCCAGAATGCCTTTACTGTCGCTTTCTCTCCTCTCTAAAAGTTACTGCCCATCTCTCTTAATTTTAGGTAATTATTGGTTAGTTAATTATTAAGCAGGTAATTATCAAATCGATTAGGTATTCGTTAATTAGGTGAAAACGAGTTAATCATACTCGACTAATTAAGTGTATCTTTGAATTAAATAATAGTATAATTAACTTAAGTCTAAGAAGCTTAACCTAATTAATCTAAAGTAACTAATCAAATCTGAAATTAACTCTTGATAAGACAACAAAGGTTTAGCTACTAATAGAATTAACCAAGTTAGAATAAAATTGCTTAATAATTAACCTAGCCTAATGGGTTAAAAATCAGTTTAAGGCCGAAATTAATCAGTCAATTAAGATGATTAACTATAATTGGTAGATAAGCCTAAATTACCCAAATTAAGCTAAGTCTAAGTCCAAAATTCACCTAAGCTTAATGTTGAATCAACTAACCCAAGTTAATAGATAACCTCGATTAACCTTAACCTTAGTTACCTAAAGGGTAATTCGAGGGACTTTAAAGGGTAGTAAAGGATTTTTAGTTAAGGGAATCTTGGGTGTAACAACCCAAGAACCTTCTAGAATAAGGAAATCAGATTATTTAGGGTTAAAAGGGTAATTTCAGGGGCTGAAATTTTCTAGAATGGTGCAGCTGTCCCAAAAGGATAGGGTTGGCAGCTGCACTTGTACCATTCTTTAGCCTATTGGGTAAGGAATATGCTAAGCGTATCCTATCCTAAAACCCCTATAAAAGGCTGCCCTATGCTCTGATTTGAGGACAGATTTTTAGAGGAATTTTACACACTTTTTACCACTGAAAAATACTCTTCTTGATTACTGAAAATCTGAAGATTACACAACAGAATTTGATATAACTTTTCTCACAAAAGTTCTTCTGGAAGGCTGTTTTCCTTGCTCTCTCTAAAAAGAAACAGAAAGTATTAAGAGATATACTGAAACCATGAGTACACAAGTTTCTTAGAAGATCTCGTTTTCTTTTGTTGATTTCTCTTAAAAATTCTGGGTTAGTCAAGATCTATTCTAGGGGATTCAGTTTCAAATTTTTGCTGTTTTTGCTGCTGCGTTTGAGCTTCAGACCACTTCTTGGTATCTTGACCTTTATTTGGTCAAGGTTGCATTCTCTATTATTTTTCATTACATTTTGAGGTATGTAACAACCACCATATGATAAATAGAGTTTGTTTGTGATAATGTTTGAATATTAGTGCTTGTGTTGGTTCTTCAAGTTTCTGTTGTTGTGTGTTGATAACTCCCTACAAGTTTGATTACATGTCCTGATTCTTGCTAATTTTAACTTTGTCTAAACATGCCTGATAGTTCAAACTTCTAATATTTTCTTCATGATTTGTCCATGGCTTATGTATACTAGGATGGCATCATGGACTCAAATCTGACCACCAGTTGGTCAGATTTAAATCCTAAAGATGTATATAACCAGCTATAAGAAAGGACCGGACAAGGGAGCCATGAATCCTGAAAATCGAAGAGAGCACTTGATGAAGCTTAGAATAGAATAGTAATAGAAATGTTTTTCTCATATTCAATCAGATTATGTAATAATTTATTTTCAGCATTTTGCCAAAAACAAGTATAAATTGTAAATATCCCCCCCCCCCCCTCCTTCATTGTCCTGTTTATCAAACTTTCTTGGTNTCCCCAATTATTGGGTTTATCCCCATCTCGATTGTCTTTGTAAACCCAAAGAAGGGATTGTAATTAAATTGGGCTGGTAAACAACCCATAAGAGGCCGCCAAGACAGACTAGGCCTCGAGTTGTTGAGCCCAAGTATAAAGTGGCTCTTTGTGTTTAATTTGACATTCATAGAGTATTCCAATTTCGGTTAACCTTATATCCCTGAATAAACTGAGTTAAAACTATCTGAAGTGATTTCTTCCTTTTACTGTTTAATAACTACTAAAAACGAGTTTCAAGTTTGTTTTATGCATAATTGTAAATCTGGAATGGGCTGAATTGAATTACCTCTATCGTTACGTAATTTCTGTGCACAGTATACCTGGGTCGATCCTAAAAGAGACTGGCCCAACTGTCCAGCCTAAATTAGTCAAAAATTCGCAAATGATTCAAATATACAAGACTACTAAACTTGGCCTCAACAGAATTTTGGTTCCCTAAAATCTAAAATTTTCCTTAAAGACTAGTCTTATAAGCCAGCTTAGGAGATATACTTTAGACATAGTAAAATTCAAGCTCATTACTTGATTAGATAAAAACTTAATACTAGATGATTTTGTATATACCCAATAGGCTAAGAATACCCCTTTTTGGATTAAAATTCCAAAACTTAGTGAATAATATTGCTTTAAGTAAGCATTCTTAACCGTCATATAATCTACACTCGGGTGTGACAACCCGTCCCCCTGAAACTAACTTCAAACAGTAATGAAATCACATGTTGCAATCACGGGTGCATTTCAAGTGACGCGGTTGCGATGTGTCTAAAAACAACAAGTGCGCGCTATTGTCACTTGTTCCAAAATAAATTCATAAATATCAAAAATGGTTTATATACATATCTCGTAAGCTAAAAAATACCTCTTTTAGATAAAAAATTAAAAAACTTTGAGAATAATTAAGTATCGCCTCAAATAGGCATTTTTAATCATCATGACCATATAATCTACACCCGGGTGTGGAAACTCATTCCCCCGACTCTAACTCAATACAATAATAAAAATCACATGTTGTAATTGCGTGTGCATTTCATGTGGCGCAGTTACAATGTGTCCAAAAACAAACAAATGCACGTCATCGTGACTTGTTTTAAGATAAATCCATAAATACGAAAAGCGGTTAAAAGTTAAAAGGATAAACGCACAATAGGCTAAAATACATAAATAATCAGATAACTTAGGCCAAATATTAATAGTTAAGCGACCGTGCTAGAATCACGGGACTCGGGAATGCCTAACATCTTATCCCCCGTTATCAGAATTCCTTACTTAGATTTTTGGTCGCAGACAACTTAAAACAGAGTCAAAATTCCTCGGTTTGGGATTTCAATAAACGGTGTCCTGGAACATCGTCAAAAATCCGGGTGGTCACTCTAAGATAAAAATAAAAAAAATTCCAAATCTGAATAATGTCACTTTAATTGAAAAAACTCCCTTATCCCACACATATCGGGAAAAAGAAGGTGTGACAGCTCTGGCGACTCTGCTGGGGAAAAGAGCACAGAATCTCTGGTTCAGGGTTCAAGAATCCGAGCTTATATAACTGTTATATTTTGGCTTTCATTATCTGATTTTACGTGTTTAAACCTAATGTGCTAATTGCCGTTTTGATATTATATGAACTGCGTATAAACTGTGCTGAAACCCTTCTTCTCTCTGAGTCTTCTAAATCATCTAGAAAGTGTGCACTTCGTGTGCCTTCTTTTCTGTTAGAGTCATCCAAATTTTAGGACGAGATACGGACAAGTTGCAAAGCCGGTGAAGCTTTTGTATTCCCGGTACAATGCCCCGATCTCAGCTCTTTGTGTTTAATATCACATTCACAGAGTATTCCAATTTCGGTTAACCTTATATCCCTGAATAAACTGAGTTAAAACTATCTGAAGTGATTTCTTCCTTTTACTGTTTAATAACTACTAAAATGAGTTTCAAGTTTGTTTTATGCATAATTGTAAATCTGGAATGGGCTGAATTGAATTACCTCTATCGTTATGTAATTTCTGTGCATAATATACCTGGGTCGATCCTAAAAGAGACTGGCCCAACTGTCCATTCCAAATTAGTCAAAAATTCGCAAATGATTTAGATATACAAGGCTACTAAACTTGGCCTCAACAGAATTTTGGTTCCCTAAAATCTGAAATTTTCCTTAAAGACTAGTATTATAAGCCAGCTTAGGAGATTTACTTTAGACATAGTAAAATTCAAGCTCATTACTTGATTAGATAAAAACTTAATCCTAGATGATTTTGTATACACCCAATAGGCCAAGAATACCCCTTTTTGGATTAAAATTCCAAAACTTAGTGAATAATATTGCTTTAAGTAAGCATTCTTAACCGTCATTTAATCTACACTCGGGTGTGGCAACTCGTGCCCCCGACTCTAACTTCAAACAGTAATAAAATCACATGTTGCAATCGCGGGTGCATTTCATGTGACGCGGTTGCGATGTGTCTAAAAACGACAAGTGCGCGCTATCGTGACTTGTTCCAAAATAAATCCATAAATATAAAAAATGGTTTATATATATATCCCGTAAGCTAAAAAATACCTCTTTTAAATAAAAATTCCAAAAACTTAGAGAATAATTAAGTATCGCCTCAAATAGGCATTTTTAATCGTCATGACCATAGTCATGACCATATAATCTACACTCGGGTGTGGCAACTCATGCCCCCGACTTTAACTCAAAATAATAATAAAAATCACATGTTGTAATTGTGGGTGCATTTCATGTGGTGCGGTTACAATGTGTCCAAAAACAAACAAGTGCACGCCATCGTGACTTGTTTCAAGATAAATCCATTAATACTAAAAGCGGTTAAAAGTTAAAAGGCTAAATGCACAATAGGCTAAAATACGTAAATAATCAGATAACTTAGACCAAATATTAATAGTTAAGCGACCGTGCTAGAACCACGGGACTCGGGAATGCCTAACACCTTATCCCGGATTAACAGAATTCCTTACTCGGATTTCTGGTCGCAGACAACTTAAAACAGAGTCAAAATTCCTCGGTTTGAGATTTCAATAAACGGTGTCCCGGAACATCGTCAAAAATCCGGGTGGCGACTCTAAAATAAAAAAAAATCCCAAATCCGAATAATGTCACTTTAATTGAAAAAACTCCCTTATCCCACGCCTATCGGAAAAAGGAGGTGTGACACATGCAGTTAGGCTCATGCGTCAAAGAGCGTTCGAACATGCAGTTTAGGCTCATGCGTCAAGGAGCGTTGTAACTTCAAGGATAATACTTCTTCAAAAGCTTGCCATTGATAGGGCTGATTCTCATGCCATCTTCATCAACCAGCTTGTAAGCCCCACTTGAGTATGCTTCTTGTACAATATATGTCCCATTCCATTTTGAAGTGAACTTTCCTACAGGTTTACGGGAAGTAATAATGGATCTTCGTATGGCAAGAACTTGATCTCCTACTTGAAATGATCTTTGGCGAACTCTTTTATTGAAGGCGCGAGACAATCGAGCTTGCTAACATTCAAGACTCTGTTGATCTTCCAATCTCTTCTCATCAAGAGCCTCCAACTCTACTAATCAAAGTCGAGCATTTTCTTCATCAGTGATCCCTTCTTGAATAGAAAATCATAATGAAGGTATTTGACGTTCAAGTGGCAAGACGGCTTCAACTCCATAAATGAGTGAATAAGAAGTCGCTTGTGTTGGCGTGCGGTGAGTCTTCCTATATGCCCATAGAGCTTCTTACATACGGTCATTCCAATCTCGTTTGGATTTGTAGATGACTTTCTTTAACAAGTTGCTTAGAGTTTTGTTGAATACCTCAGCTAGACCATTGGCGGCAACATTGTACATCGAAGAATTATGTTGCTTGAATCCAAAGAGATCACAAATCTTGTTCATCAACCTATTATCGAACGATTTTCCATTATTTGTTATTATGTAATGAGGAATGCCGAAGTGATAGATTATGTTTACTCAGATGAAACTTGCAACATTTTTCTTCTTTACCTCCTTAAGAGCAACAACTTTAACCCATTTTGAGAAGTAGTCAGTTGCAGCCAAGATGTATAGGTGCCCACCAGAGGACTTTGGATGTGGTCTAACAACATCCAATTCCCAAGCATTAAACAGCCAGGATGCAACAGTCGGGTGCAACACTTCAGGAGGTTGATGAATAAAATTCACATGGAATTGACAAGCCTTGCATATTTGAGCGTAGTCCAAGCAATATTTTACCATCGTTGGCCAATAATATCACATCATTTTTATATGGAAATGGAGCTTTGGTCCAGCCTGGTGTGACCCACATACCCCAGAATGTGCCTCTTGCAAAGCTTGGAGTGCTTCTTCTTCCCCTAAGCATCGCAAAAGTACTCCCTCGAACGACCTTCTGTATAGAGTATCTTTGTAGTGAAGGAAGCGAGGTGCACGACGGCGGATTTTAGCCCTTCTCCTTGGATTTTCTGGAAGTATCCCATACCATAAGTAGTCGATAATGGGTTGTCGCCATTATTCTTAATCAACTTCAGAAACATTGACAAGATGCTTGAGTTCGTTTTCTTCACTTTCAGGCTCATTTGGCGGCGATACTACCCATTTTTGGCAGACAGTAACTTGCGCTTGATCAACAGGGTTAATGATGAATCTAGGGTAGCTAAAGCATCAACCTTCTTATTTTCTTTCCTTGCCACATGATGAATAGTCACATCACCGAGCCACCACATTAACTTTTTAGCGTAATCATGATATGGGCGTAGTTCAGGCTTCTTGACCTCGTAACTACCTAAAAGTTGATTGACCATTAACTGAAAGTCACCAAAGGCTTGCAATTGCAACTGCTTCATTTTGACATCCATTTCAAGCCTAAGTATTAGTGCTTGATACTCAACAACGTTGTTAGAGCAGAGTTGCGTCAACGTAAAAGAGTAGGCCAGAAATTCACCTTGATAAGTGACAAATACTACACCAGCACCAGCTCCTCTGGGATGTGCAGCACTATCAAAGAACATTTTCCCTGGAGGCTGAACTTCAGTGACCATTGCTTCCTCATCAGGTAGTTCGTCAGTTAGCTCCCAATCACCAGGTATAGGGTGATCTGCCAAGAAGTCTGCTAATGTTTGTCCTTTTATAGCATTTTGAGGGATGTACACGATTTCATATTGTTGAAACTGGAGGTACCACCTTGCTAGTCGACCGCTAAGAACATGTTTTGACATCAACCTGATGGGATTTGCTCTATAAACAAGACGAACAACATGAGCTTGAAAGTAGTGCTTCAACTTTTGAATTAAGAAGACTAGCGCCAAACACAACTTTTCAATTGGCGAATAATTAATCTCGTTTGGTGTTATCATCATGCTCGAGTAGTAAAGAGAGTTTTCTTTCCCCTCACTATTTTCTTTGGCCAACAGCGCTTCAACAGACCTTTCTTGTGCCGAAATATATAGTATCAGCGTCTTTCCAAGTATAAGGGCTGCTAAAATCGGAGGCTTCATCAAGTAGGATTTAATGCTCTCGAAGGTATTGCTACACGCTTGGTCCCATTTGAAAGGGACACATTTCTTCATAAGGCGACTTAATGGTTGGCACCTCTCGGCTAGGTTTAAGGTGAATCTCCTAAGGCACGCTAACTTTCCTTGCAGACTTTTCAATTCGTGAATATCCAGAGGCTCAGGCATTTTCAAGATTGAATCTACTTTGGCTTGATCAATTTCAATCCCTCGATGGCAGACAATGAAACCAAGGAACTTCCCGGAACTAACTCCAAAGGCGCATTTCATTGGATTCATCCTAAGTTGGTACCTCCAGAGCAACTCAAACACCATCCTCAAGTCTTTCAAGTGGCCGCCCCTCTTTCTCGATTTTACCACCAAGTCGTCCACATAGCATTCAACATTTTTGTGGAGAATATTGTCAAAAATATTCTGCATAGCCCTTTGATAAGTAGCACCAACGTTCTTCAAGCCAAAAGGCATTACCCTGTAGCAATAAATACCCTTGGGGGTGCGGAATACAGTAAGCTCTTCATATTTTGGTGCCATGCTTATTTGGTTATATCTTGATGAACCATCCATAAACGTCATTGCTTTATACCCAGTAGTAGCATTGATCATCAACTCTGGAATAGGAAGCGGGAATTCATCTTTGGGACACGCGTTATTGAGATCCCTAAAGTCGACGCACACTCGAATATGGCCATTCTTCTTCCTTACAGGGACAATACTTGAAACCCATGTTGGGTATTTAACTTCCCAAATAAATCCTGCTTCAATGAATTTGTTAACTTCGGTTTCAATTAGGGGAACCAAGTCCAGCCTAAGCGCCTTTGAGCTTGCTTAACAAAACGAGCTCCATTCTTGACCACAAGGTGATGGACTGCTACTTTAGGGTCCAAGCCAGACATTTATTTGTAACTCTAAGCAAATACATCCCTAAACTCCTTGAGTAACTCAATATAAGTGCTTTCTTCATCAACTTCTAGTAAAGCACTTAGATAGGTGGGTCTTGGTTCTTCGTCGATGCCAAGGTTAACTTCTATTAAGGAATCAACTGTAGTCTTCACTCCTTCTTCAAGTTCAAGTGGAGCATCTTCCGCATCTTTATCTTCTTGAGACTCCCCATCGTTGAAGGATATGTGATAACACGGTGAAACATCCTCCAATTCTCCATTATCCCCCATTGAAGATGGAACACCATTATCGCCTTGTACAGTAACATGATACCAAGAACCCACACTTTTTTCATCTTCATCACGTTCCTTAGTGTAGACCACATTATATGGCTTTACCTTCAATACTTCATCACACAAAACCATGACTTTGTTTGTCGCTTCATTCTAGAAGGAACCAAACTTTGAAAATCTTTAGAGATCTTCTGAATTTTGTGCGAAGCGGGTGTTCTTGTATTTTGATAATTTATCTGGAACTTATTCCCCTTCTTTAGTGGACCCAATCTCTCAAATACAGAAGTTCTCACAGTTGATTTTCCAAGTCGATCAAAGATAGAAGGCCTGCTAGAAGCGATATATTCGTCTTCTACGGTGATATAATTGCTACTCGCCCTTCTGATAGAGATGCGCACTGGTGACGGTTTCTTGTATCCCAAACCTTCACGTTGTTGCCTCATTGTAGATTTTGATGGGAGCTTCCCTAACTTTTACGGCTCATTGGGATTGTATCCAAATTTTGCAAATACCTTGTAAATGTTAGGATCAAAACCTTTATCTGTTCGCTTTGTAGGGAGTGCCATATTCTGCAAATGATTTTGGGCTACAAACCACGCAAGCGGCTTCGAGGAAAACTTTACTGCCTTGATTCGTTTTACTGAAAGGGTTAACTCTTTTAGCATGTTAGTTTGGAGATTAGATGATCCGCCTTCGTCTTTCTTCCTTTTAGGGACATAATGGAGCGCATGACTTACTTTCTTTCCATAAGACGCAATATCCCCTCTATGAGATTTATTCGCGTTTGGTTGTACCTCCTCAGTAATAGCTTTGGCTTTACCAATAGTCACCTCAGATCTTTTAGTGGGCTCGTCCTTCTTGTTTTTCATGCCATCATCAAATTTTAGCTCCTTCACAATGCGGTTCTTCAAGTAGAACTTTGCATCGGCGAAGTGTGACTCTGCCTTGGTGAATGGCTCAGCATCAGCAACGATCTTCTTCTCGACTTCACCGTCGTTGTATTTTAAACATTGATGGTAGGTAGATAGAACTACTTTATTCTCATGTATCCAAGGCCTTCCAAGCAAGATATTGTATGAAGTCTTCGCATCGATCACATGCAGCCATGCACTTTATTTCATATCTTCAATGGTGATTCCCAGCCTGATCGCGCCTATGGCTCTTTTTCCCCCTTGGTTGAATCCTTGGATCATCACACGACTTCCTGAGAGTTCGTACATGGGAATACCAAGTTCTTTCACAGTGAGAATTGGAAAAATATTCACTGAGGATCCTCCATCAACCAGAATTCAATTTACCCTTTCATCACGCATATAGCTAACCAGGTACAATGGGCAGTTATGAAGAGTGTCACCAAGCAGAAGATCGTCATTTGTGAACGTGACTTTTTCCTCACAAGCATTAACTTCTTGAGGAGTGGACTTGATAAGATTTTCCGAAGATGGTTCCAACGATAGGTCATCACTCTTTTATTCCCCTTCGTCAGTATGGAAACAAGAGGCATCAATACCCCCATGGGAAATCTTCGTGCGGAACCAACTTGGTAAAAATTTCTCCAAGGTCACTGGATGTCGTGGCTTTTGAGGGTGTTGCACCTCCACGTTTGCTTTCTTTAAGTGCTTTACTGGATTCCATCTCCTTGGCATTTTTACCACCATTTTTCTTGTTGGTTGTTCTACTGATCTTTTTCGTGGGCTCCTTCTATGGTGTCTACGACGAGTCACCAATGTCCAACCTTCATCATCATCAGGCTGATTGAATTCAGCTTTGTCGTTCTCCAGTAATTGTTCATCTTTACTTTCTTTAAAACCACATAATTCATTCGGACTGAATGAGCCAAAGGTGATAGAGACTTGGTTTGCGTTTTCTTTCCATCTTCAAGCACGATTTTCTTTTCGCGAGCCAAGTCCATAACTTTGTCCTTGAAGACAAAGCTCTTCTCTAGAGGGTGGCTCACAAGTCGATGGTATTTGCAGTAATTTGGGTCATTTATTTTTCCAGCTTCATTTGGTTGCTTCATCTCCGGAAGCTCAATGAGATGTTCTTCAAAAACAGTTGGCACACCAGAAATTCAGAAATGGGTACTCTTTCTCTTGCATTTATTTTGGAGTCAACTTTCCACTTGGCTTATCTTGAAATGAAGTGGATTTCATACTCTGCTTATTGTTCACCTTCGTTGTGAACTTCACAGGTGATGTGTTGACATTCATAGATTCTTTATTTTCGGATCTTGGTACAAAGTTGCTCCATTTTCTGACTTCTTGCTTGTCGTTCCCTTTGCGAGGTTCACATATGGGCAGCCTTCCATTTCCAGCGGAGGCCATGCTCAATTCCATGTCATGGGCACAAGTTTCAAGTTCTTCAAATGTGCTAGGCTTGATATCTTGCAAGATGTAGCGCAATACTCAATGCATACCTTGGATGCACATCCCTATGCCAGAAGCTTCACTAAGCCTGTCTTTACAGTTGAGGCTTGCATTCCTTCAACGATTGATAAAGTCGATAACTGGTTCACCCTTCCGTTGACGAGTATTTGTGAGTTCCACCATGCTCACAGTGCACCGTGTGCTATAAAAGCAATTGAGGAACTCTTGCTCAAGTTGATCCCAGCAATCAATAGATCTTGCCTCAAGGTCTGTATACCAATCAAAAGCACTTCCTTTTAGCGAGCGAGAAAACTGTTTGACGAGGTAATCTCCATCAGTCCCAGCTTTGTTGCATGTCTCAACGAAGTGTGCCACATGTTGCTTTGGATTGTCTTTACCATCAAATTGTTGAAACTTTGGATGTTGATAGCCAGCAGGCATCTTTAACATATCGATCCTTGCAGTGTACGACTCTGCGTATATAAGGGAGGACTTGGTAGCAACTTCATACTTATTCTTAATATTTCCTTCAATGCACTCCCTCAATTGATTGATAGGAATCATCTCTTCATATGAGACAGGGATAGCATTAGCGGATATTACTCATCTTGGGGGAGAATCAATCTCTGGAACTTCTGGGAGCTTGCCAGGTGCATGGGTGGATTCTTCTTCCATCAAGATTCCCACCCTGTCTATTAGCTTGTCAATTCTAGCATCTTGATTTTGCATGCATTTGGTCAAGCCAGCGATTGCTTCCGTCAAGTTTGCCAACTCCTCTTCCACAGATGAAGTGTTTGTCACCATAGCTTGCATGATTGTGTAGATGATGGGGAGTAGCATGGATTGTCACATAGATTGATTCTCGAATGGATCACGCTATGCGGTGTAAGCGGGGAGGATCCGTCACTTGAAGCATCATCATCTTCATGCACAACAGAGTTCATGGATCCGGAGGTCAAGCAGAGTAAGGGTTTTCTTGATCTTTTCAGCAACATCGCTTTCTCCTTCGGGTGCGTTTGTGGAAGATCTTGCTCCTTTTGAGGAAGAAGATCTTAAAACAGGGGTTGATGCGGACGACAGTTGGAGTGCTTGTTGTCCTAAAGAGCTTGTTTTTCTCCTAGTAACTGGTCCGAAGCTCCCAAAGGTAACATCGAGGATGCTTTCCACATCAGCATAGAACCTGGAGTTAGCAGCCTTGGTGGATATTGAACTGGAGTTGATTTTCTTTGAAGCCATTTCAATGTTCTTGAACTTTGGTGATTGAAAAGTTGAGATGAGAGGTAGAGATTGTCCCACTAGGCGTGCCAGAATTTGTAGACAATAAATTGTGTCGAGAAAATATAATCCATACCAAAAAATATCACAACAATCGTAGTATTTTATTTCAAATATTTGAGTGTTACAATCTCTATGGATCATCTGATTCTACTTTTCAACAGTAAATAAAAGAGCCTCCGGGCTTAATCTGAATTTTATTTTATTTTAATCCAAGTGCTTGCAGCTTGATCTTGATCTTGACGTATTTTTAAACCAATGGCTTGCAGCTTGTTCTTGAATCTTTGTCTTGATCTTTTAATCTTTAGATCACTTGAATGCTTGTAGCTTTTAAAGAAATATGCAGCATTTGATCCGCGAGCTCCCTCTTGCTTCTTGTTATAACTTTTGGTGTCTTTTCTGGGTTATGAAGACCCTTATTTATAGTTGTGGAAGGGAAGAGTTGTGATAAGAACAAACTTTTTCCGACCAATCAAGTTGAAGTGTGACATGGCTGGATTTGATTGGCCATAACATGTCACTTGCACACGTGACGCGGTTTCATTGGCCTTTTGATTTGGCTTGACATGCGTTGTTATTTTGACACGTGGCATGATTCTATTGGCTCTTCCGGTTGACTTGGCGTGCCACGTCATTTGACACGTGGGCATCAATTTGGGCCTCTAGGAAGATGAAATCTTGGGCTTAGCGAAGTGTGCTTATCACTTTAACCCAATTAAATGGGTTAGCCCAATGGATTACGACTTATTTATTTAATCCTTATATATTGGACTTATATAATTAATTCAATTATATTAACCCATAATATTTATTTGGGCCAATAAAATCCAAATTATTTTATGAATTTAATTTTAATAAATTCATATCCAACAATGTTTAATAAATATATGAGTATACGACTAATATTAAATATTAGTTTTAGTATGTATTTAAAATACACTTTTTTTTTTGAGAGAAAAGCATATTACCTAATTATGAATCGTAACTAATATAGTAAAAATAATCTGTATTTTCAAAGAAATAATACTTTCTATTGAATTAATTAATAAACTACCAACAATGACTTAAAATATTTTACCAACTCATACGAATATCATCCATGGCGACTAATTCGAATTTCCAATATGAAATTTAATCTAATTTCTACACAGGATTAACTAATTCATATTTTAAAAGGAAAAAAAATAACAAAAAGACTATATTACATGCAAAGACTACATAGCGACTTTCCAAACATGCTCTAAATTTGTTCATAAGTATTTTCTTTTGGAGGAGACGTGACCTCGTAAATCAATTGGGGAAGGTTCATACCTACTCTTACTACAGGACGCTTACATAGCCGACGCTTAGATCCTTTGTAATTAGATCGCATTCACAACATTCTTTCCTTCCCCCACCCAGCTCCCTACCCCAAAGAAAAAGAACCAGAAAAGAATGGGAAGTATGATATCATACCACTTGAACAAATTAAGGCTATGAGAGCAACTTATCCAACCATCCTGGGATATAGGAAGAGTTGAAAAGAAACATATTCTTTCTAAATGCATTGTATTTTCTCTGAAACATAATGCTACACTCAAATACATATTTGTCCCACTACAGGTTGCTCGAAGCCATGATTGGAGAATAATGAGGACTAGTTACGAATCCAATATTTTGCTTTCTATGTATCAATATTCTGGTTTTCTTCATCTTCTCCGTTGATCCCGGTAGGGTCCTTCATCCTCCTGGTCCTTCAAGAAGCCTAGGAAAGCAAGAAAACCGAAAAAGAAGAATCCACCTTTCCAATTGCCTCCACCACCCCCACCTCCACCGCCGCCGCCATCATCATCACGAGGGGGAAACCCAGACCCTCCATCATCCAGTGCAGGAGATTTTTCCTTACCTGCATCCAGTGTCGACATATTAGTGCCCACATGATAGTCTGCACTGGATCTTTATAAAATACAAGCATGGCTATTGATTTTGTGTTGATAAACTTTCTGAAAACCATTGGTTAAGTAAAGGCTAAACTAACAAAAATGCAAAACACATTGTTATTTCCATCCATTGTTCCACCAGTTGCTATAAAGAACATCAATAAATTACCTTGAACTGGTGCAACTGTAATGGTTGATTGTTCCCGTGTGACCGTCTGTGTCTGGCCTTCAGCGCATCTGGCATTCTGCGGAGATGTGCAAGAAACAAGTGTTGAACAGAAATGCTAGTAGCAGTATAGTTCACTTCAATGATGCAGGAAAAGGAAACCAAATACCGAATGCAAGTAGTAATAGGTGCAGCAGTACCGAGTACTACTGAGTAATATACGAACATACCAACTGCAGTAGTAAACATATATACTAATTGAACTGAGAACTAAATACTGACCAATATATAAATAATCAAATCCTATTTAGGATTGATTGTCTTGCCTGTAATGCATTATAACCATTTCAAGTAATAAACAAACATATATCTCCACATGCTATGCATCCATATCAATAAGCAATCAGCAGCAGATAGAGAGGCTAATAAACTTATTTTAGCAAGTGAAGATGATTTTCAATATACTAACTACAGGATCCTGTTTGGCTGCTTCGCATACTGAACTGCACATATGGAGACATAGTTCAATGTGATTACTATGTGCCATAACAGCTATCGCATTCTGAAGCTCTGAAGCTTCTCGCAGCAAAGATCACACAGAATTAATAAGAAATTACTGAACCACTAGAAGGGGAGCCTTGGAGCAACGGTAAAGTTGTCTTTGTGTGACATATAGGTGGATTTGAGGGTTTGAGCAGTGGAAGCAATTAGTGAACCACCAACGCTTGCATTAAGTAGGCTGTCTACATCGCACCCCTTGGGGTGCGGCCCTTCCCCGTACCCTGTGTGAACGCGGGATGCCTTGTGCAGGGGCTGTCTTATAGTGAACCACTAGAATCACTATAGGCATGTAATCAACTAAGCAGGCACTCATAGCAATTACACAAACACAAGTACTTAAGAGACTGTTACCAAAGCAGCAGAACATATTATTGAAGCACGCTTTTCTTGGACACGGCTTGTCAGGCGTCTTCTATTGTTAATGAGTTGAGTCTGCATGCAAAGCGGCTGGAGGCCAGCAGGAACACATACTATTGGCTTGAATTGCTTCCGGCTTTGATCCCCTGCTCTCACTGTGACAATGATATCCAATTATTAACAATTAACTAGAACGGCAACAGGATGAGCAACAAATCTTCAAAAGGATTTTGCTAGCATTGGATTTTAAACTTATCAAATTTCTTGATGACATCTTTGTCAAACCTTAAAAACAAATGATAAATTAGCACTTCAAGACATAAGTACAGTCCCATCAAAGTAACTACAAAATCAAAGACGAGAAATTTTTTCTTTTGACAATTAAAATCAAAGACTAAAAGCTTTGCCTTGGAGCAAAGGATGCATCTCAGACTTCTGAGGTGTTAAGCAGCACGATATTCAGAATGCTAGATGATAGATCATAAACCAAAATTTTCACTTCTACTGATTTGCTGTCTGTGAAAGTATTATATATTTGACTGTGAGTGGGTGAGTGCAAATTGATATTTTCATAGAGAGAGAAAGAGAAAGCTAAGCTAAAACAGTCTAATAGTATATGCAACACAGCAACTGATATATAACAAGACGATCATTACTAAATGTGCCTATCTGCCTTAATTCCTACAGCACTTACACAGTAATGCTATTCAGATATTTTACATCTAATACGGTTCTTTAACGTATTCAGAGCTTCAAATCAGAGAGAGTTGGTCCACCAGGTACGTAGGGAGCATGAGAAGGAAGTTATATGGGATCTCACATTTAGAAGAAACCTGCAAGATAGAGGAGTTCTAAAGGTTGATGGAGTTACTCTACGGGCAAACCAAACCTCAGTCACTTTAATACTTAATAGTGACTCATGGAGATGGGCGTTGAGGAGTGATGGTTTCACAATCAAATCTTTTTACCAGAGTTTGTTGGTGAGAGAGGAGACACATTTTCAGCATTTATCAATTTGGATTTCTAGGGCGCCTCGGAAGGTGTGCTTTTTCTCATGGTTGGCACGAGGGGAACGATTCTGACAGCTGAGGATCTGACGAAGAGAAGTATTACACGAGCAGGTGCAATATGTGTAGATGTTCGGGCGAAGAGGTTGATCATCTATTGTTGCACTGCACAGTAATATCGGGTCTGTGCAGAGTGGTTCTGAATTTCTTTGGTGTTCAATGGGTGATGCCAGGTACCGTTAGAGATATGTTGCACAGCTAGGCCGGTAGACGCAGGAGAAGAAGACAAACGGCATGGAAGGTTGCTCCGTTAGCTCTTATGTGGATCGTATGGAGAGAGAAAATGAGAGCTCTGAGGGGATGGGAAATGATTTTGCACATTTGAGGAATAGCCTTTTGTCTTTAATTAGTTTTTGGTGCAGCGATGAGATCCCTACTTGTACAGATAATTGGGTATCTCTTTTTTTTTTTATAATCGTGGTGTCTGGAGCAACTTGCGCGCACCTCAACTAATTTCACGGGATACCTGCCACCTCTCACCAGCAACAGGTACCAAGTTAACTCTATCCACCAAGGGTAGGATAGATGGGAAGAAATCACCTAGTGTTTTTTGCCTCCGCTAGGATTTGAATCTGAGACCTCGTGGTTGTCACCCACTTCATTGATCACTAGGCCACACCCTTGGGTGCCAGATAATTGGGGGGTATCTTGTGTAGAGAATCATGTTTTGTAGTAGAATCTCTACCTTTTGGTGTATCTCTTGTATAGGGGAGTCATCCCTTTGTTAGTAATATCATTTACCTTATATAAAAAAAAGGATTCTCAATGAGCTAACAGCAAGAGAAGTCGATACGTTAATGTTTAACAGGATCAAGCATCACTATGTGATCCTAATTACATGGATATTAATGATGACATCCCTTATCTAAAAAGACATGCAGAGGTACTTCATTAAAACAATCAATAATGGGATATACACAAACATACCTATTGGCAAAGTAACTGCACTCATAGTGGTACTGGCGGTTGACAACATCTTTTTGCAATAATTCTGAGTCTCCCGAGATTGAACACCTGTAATCCTGCAATCCAAAAGGAAAAGTAGATTAAATATGCAATCCATACAGAATAATAATTGCACTTGCAAGAGGGTACCAACAAAAAATTGCTTGACATGGAAATGGAAAACCATTATTGCCTCAGGCGCACTATAAGTGTTCTCAGTTGGCAAAATGAAATTACCAACAAAAGGGCGGTGGTGTCCAATACCAGCAGTAAATGACTTCATTCGATCATCTGAGTTTCATGAGTGTTCGATAACACTAAGCAGTGAAGCTTTTGGTGTATCTAGAACGAAAGGAACCGCATATGTTTTAATGGAGTCTAAACTCCAACTCACACTTTGAAGGCTTTTTGCTTAGTTAATCTTTACAGTTGGAATTACCTTAAGCCTGTACTTTGTCCAGTTAAATTTTTTGGATTTTGTTGGCTCACTGAACTTTAGCTGAAATATTGCCCTGGAGCTAACACTATCATCTCTTTTGTACTCCCTTTTCCATCTACTTGATGCCATTTAATGATATTTACTTACTTTATCAAAAAAATAAAACACTAAGCAGTGAAGCTTATACATATAAAGAAAATCAGTCAATATTTTTTCGGTACACTATTAATCCTGAAAAAGTACATTTACTGCTCAGTGAGGCAACTAAAGTTCTCCATTACCAATTTCCAGATTATATTTCCGAAGGTAACAAAAAACCACAAAATTTGGAAATGCATTTAGAAGGTCAATTCTGTCTTAACTGCCCACAGCAAACCACATTTTCTCACGCATTCCTTTCTCTATCCATCCGGCTCTCTTAATAAGACATTAGAAAGTTCAACTTGGGTGCTAGGAGAAAATAGACAAGGAGGATAGGATGCATATGAGGGGGGAAATTAGCAAACAACTTGTCCTTCTTGGCCTTCTATAACTCAGACGTCTAGAAACAACCACCATTGAACCTAAACTTCGCTTGGAAGCAGATCAGTTAATAATTCAAAGCCTGACACACAAGAGCCTTTATTCATAAAAAAAATGGTTAACTTCAAGGAGAGATGTGCATTCCATTGAGACGCACTACTATCCACACATAATCTGGCTTTTTAGCTGCTAGCCCCCTAATCTGGAGGAAACAGTTATGCATTCCAAGGTCATACATCTTCAAAAATAGCAGTAAGTCAAACTAAAATAACAAACTAAACTGAAAGTATTAGGCGACAATCTTATAAAATGCAAATACAATTTACTCTCATATCAGATGCCACGAGCATCCTGTTGCACAACCAAATAGAAAACACCGAAGTTTCCTACTTAAAAGGAGGGTCATAATGGCTCCTACACGAGCATAGAGTCTACTACGTTAACTAGTTCAGCTTACACTGGATTTTACCAAGCGGTGTCTATAATTCGCCTTGTAAGTAATTTTGGGTCTAGGATTTTGTTGGCTTTAAGGTTTTACTTCCTGTTTCAAATTGATATTTACTCAAGTATTATTTTCAGGCACTGACAGCTTAAGCTTCTGTTGCGTGACTTTTCATCTGCCTTGACGTACTCATGTACAACAAGAACAGCAGCAACAACAGCAAAGATAGTGAATTCCCACAAGTGGGAACATACTCATGTAAAGTAAACAAAACAAAACAAAACAACAAAGGTCTGACACGGCGCGTTCTTCCAGAAAATTCTTCAAAATAGAGTAAAAACTAGTTAATATAGAGCATGCCAATACCAAATGCCAACTATAAGACACAATATTGAGGTAAATAGGTTTAGCATCCATAAAGCACAAGATTGTACTGAAACTTTCCTGGGGTTCACCCAGTGTTGCCAAAGGCACGCTTAAGCCCTGAAGCGAGGCTCAAAACACGTTGAGCGCTTCGCCTCGCTTTGTGGGCGCTTTAGTGTCGCATCAAATCTCTAACACATACTTTTCCTTGCCAATGAGTATAATTCTGAAAAGGCAGCTTTAAGCAATTGATATTTCACTTTATCATGATTTTTTTTTCAATTTCTTTGTCCATATATTTGTTATTCATGCTTATAATGATTAGTCTTGGACTACTATGCATATTTTTATTTTTTCTCCCGTTGCGCCTTTTTTATTAAAGCCCACGCTTTATTTGCACTTTGCGCTTAAATCCCCAACGGACCTTAGAGCTTTTTTTGCGCTTTTCGCCTTTGGTAAGACTGGGTTCACCCACATAGTATGTCAGGAACAAACTCAATCTTCTACCATAGAACACTCCTTATATTATACAGCATAACAAAAGTAAGTGTCTATAATACCAACTACGGGTATTCAAATTGCACAATTTTCATTACTTCCAACAAGGGCCTAGGCACTTCCAAAAACAACAGTGTCCTATGCTACACTTCTTTTTTTCATTTTAATTTAATTAAAACATACCGTAACGTAATTTTTCCTCTAAATAAAGTTACAATCCTTCCCCCCAACAAAATAAGACACGACCAATACCATAAAAACCACACAAAACTTCACCCATATTCAATAGCAAGATCCAACCTTAACATAAATCAAAGTAAACCCAAAAAATAACTCACATAAAAAAGAAAGACAAACTCAACAAACGAAAAAGAAAAAGGTGAAAAATGGGTTAAAGTACGAACCTTTTTCAGATACCCAATAGAAGGAGAGTGAAATTAGACTCTGCCAATATTGAAGAAGAATGATAATAAAGAGGGGGAAATTATTTGTTCTTTGTTGGGCTGATGGTTTATTGAAGGAAGAAGGAATGACGAAGAGGGGAAAGAAGAGGTGATTACTTGGATAGGAATTTTGTTTTGGGATGAAAAAGGTTATGGGTTCGGGTAAACCGCCTGTGTGCTAAGACCCGTTTTAGCTAGTTGATCTTTTTGAAAATTTTAACTACTAGGGCGACGTTATACACCTTATTTATTATAAATCAAAATTATTTTTATCTTTTTTATTTTATAGCAAAATAATTATTTATAGTATATATTACCGTTGAGGCATAAAATACGCTATTTATATTTTTCCTCGCTCTTAGACAATTAGATATACCTATTTTTAAGGTGATTATTGTTACTCTATTCATGAATACATAGCGTAAATACATGCGCATATAGCTGGACCGCCTTGATTTTAGGCGTTGTATTCATAAATACGGCAGCACGAATACATGTGAATAAATGCGCGTACAGGTATACTATCTCGATTTTAGGCACTTTTTGTTGTTGTATTCATGAATACACGGCGCGAAGTGGGTGTAACCGGCCCATATGGGCCCGTGCTAAGTGGGTCGGGCCCGCGGGCCTAAGTGGGTCGGGCTATATTTTTTTTTGAATATTTTTTATCTAAGGCAATTCCTTGTAAATTATATTATATAATTGTGACTTAAATCTTGTAATTCAAATTTAAACACAAAAAAATTGTCAAGAGATATTCAAGGGAATGCGTTATAATTTTTATTATTATGACATTAACAAAAAATGACAATATCTTTCTTAGACTTCCTCCCCCAATGGAATGAGCACAACAAGGTGCTAATACCACCATTAAAAGGGAAAAAAACTAATGAAGATGTGCCAAAATACAAGTTACATATTAGTCTACATATTATCTCTTACAAATTTCATAAATCCTTCAAAGTTCGGAGGAATTTCCGTTGGTGGTGGCGGAAAAGAAGCTTGTTCATCACCGCTTCCGGGCGAAGCAGCATCCTCCGCAAGTTCCGCTAGCATTTCTTCGTAAGCTTCGTCTATCTATTGTTGTGATTCAGCAAGTCCAAAGTTTCTTCGTTCCGAACGGATTCAATCTCTGAAGAGCACTGATTTTTTCAAGCTCTCCCTCATAGACGCTCTATGATCACCGATTTGAAGTCTCGCTTGACTGAAAGCGCTCTCTGATGCCACTGTTGAAGCTTGAATACTTAAAATATCTCGAGCCATCCTTGAAAGAACCAAACACCACCACAAAACCAAAACCCGACACCAAACCCCCCTGCACCACACCAATACCACACACCTCCCCAAAACCTTCATCCTCCTCCAGTACCAACTCCTCAGCAACACCAACACCACCCAACCCAATACCCACAAACTACCACTTATCATACTCCCCAGAATACACCACAACTTACTCCTGATCTCCAAAACTCAACAAATGACCACCCTTATGCCCAAATCCCCGGAGTCCACCAAAGCAACCCAATATATGTGGAAACCTTACCCCACACCCCGCAACAAACCCTATACATACCCGATTCGGCTGAGAAGGACATGCTCATTAAGAATATGGTAGAAGAACTCAATAAGCTACTGACAGAGTTCAGAATATCGAAGGTGGCAAAGGCATTGAAGGTTTGAATTATGAAGACTTGTGCGTTCAGCCAGATGTAGAGTTGCCGGAGGGTTATAAACCTCCCAAATTTGAAATGTTCGATGGAACCGGTGATCCGAAAGTACATCTGAGGACATATTGTGACATGCTTGTAGGAGTGGGAAAAATGAACAAATATGCATGAAGTTGTTCATGCGAAGCCTCACAGGAGATGCATTGTCCTGGTATATCAGCCAGAATCCGAAGAAGTGGGTGAGCTGGGTAAGCATGACGTCAGACTTTATGGACATATTCAGGTTCAAGACAGAGAATGCACAAGATGTTTTATACATCCCAAACTTAAAAAAGAAACCAACAGAAACCTTCCGTGAATATGCTATTTGGTGGAGATCTGAGGCTGCAAAGGTAAGACCAACGCTTGAAAAAGAATAAATGAATAAGTTCTTCGTCAGAGCCCAAGACCCGCAATACTATGAAAGGTTGATGGTTATTGAGAACCATAAATTCTCCAGCATCATCAAGCTAGGAGAAATAATAGAAGAAGGGATTAAAAGTGGGATGGTGACGAATTTTGAAGCGCTACATGCCACAAATAAAGCCTTACAATCAGGAGGTATTTTGAAGAAAAAGGAAGTAGCTGCTGTCATGGTGGCCCAAGGTCCTAATCTCCACTCACATACCAGACACCTCCACCCACATATCAGCCTTCACCCCCCAGATACCAACAACCTACTACTACGTACCATGCCTATAATATCCAACCCGCACATAACCATTCACCTCCACCAGCCCGCCAAAACTACCAAACACCACGACCAAACTTCAACCGCTGACCACCTAGACAATACACTCCGATCGCTGAGCCTATAGACCAATTATATGAGAGATTCAAGGCTGCTGGTTATGTCACTCCTATCCATGCTGTTGCTATGGAGAATTCTTATTAGTGGATTAACCCGAACAAGACAGAACAAGACATGTGCCTATCATTCAAGAATGAAGGGTCATACAGTTGAAAAGTGTCGCACACTAAAGGACAAGATTCAGACACTGATTGACAACAAGGTCATACAAGCAAATAAAACTGCACCAAATGTGCGTAATAATCCTCTCCCAAATCACAGAGGTGAGGGAGTGCATGTAATAGAGGCTGACGAAGAATGGGACCCGGAGGGGTCAATCAGAATCATTCGAGAGGCGGATGATCCTAAGACATCTTCGATCACCTTCACACTAGTTGTGGTACAAACCCAAGCACCATTTGAGGTCGAGGTAACTGCAACCTTCACTGTGATGGTAGCTCCCACACTATCCTACAAGTTTGATGCCATC
>ML273562.1:109739-120306 GCA_005239495.1 Nicotiana undulata
AAGCAAGGAAACCACTTCTAAGCCACCTATTTTTGAGACGGGTACTGATGATCTTTGGAGGAAAGTACAGGAAAGGGAATACTCTGTTGTCGATCATATGAACAATACTCCCGCTCAGTTATCCATTTTGTCGTTGCTGCAAAACTCCAAGACACACATGAACACCCTGATGAAAGTGCTGAGTGAAGCTTATGTACCGAAAAACATCACTAGTGAGGAGATGGCCAACATGGTTGGGCAGGTGCTGGAGAGCCATAAAATCACCTTTCACGAAGATGAGCTACCACTAGAAGGACTAAGTCACAACAGGGCATTGCACATCATAGTGCGGTTTGAAGATAAGTTTATCGCCGGGGTCTTAATAGATGGAGGATCCAGTCTTAACATATGCCCGCTGACCACTCTAAAGAAGTTGGGTAAAGATACGGATGGGAAGCATGAATGTGAAGGCATTTGATGGATCCCAAAGAGCCACAATCGGAGAACTCAACCTCAGCCTTCAAATGGGCTCGACCAGGTTCGATGCGAGTTTCAAGTGCTGGATATATGTACTACCTATAATCTATTGTTGGGACGACGATGGATACATGGAGCTGGGGAAGTAGCTTCTACTCTACATCAGGCTGTGAAGTTTTAATGGAATCATCAAGAAGTGATTATCCATTGGGATGGAAGCAACCCCATCTACACCAATCAGACGATTCCAGTCATTAAAAATATGAAGAAGCTGGTGGAGAGACGTGACATCACATTGAGCGCCTCAACAAAATTGAAAAGGACAAATGGTGGAGCAATAATATAGAAATCGTATTACTATGGACAGGGTATTAACCTAGCAAGTGTCTCGACAAAAACCTCCAAGGAATCACCAAACCAATACAACCAAAACGTCATGGTACAAATTTTGGGCTCGAATATGAATATAATTGGCAAGAGTACCAAGATTGTTCATCACCATGGCCTGGTACTTGTTAGCCACTGGAACAACCGGTATCACCTCTACACCAGACATTCCAACAAGCAAACGTGATGTGGGGATCTGAGGAAGATGAAGTCTTAGCCGACATGAGGAAATTATTTTTGGATGAAGAAGATATGGATTATAGTGCGATATTTGAGGAGGAGGAAGAGGAGAAAGACCTTATCATTCAGATCGTGGAAAGAGGAACTGTTCCAAGAACTGGACTGTTGCACCATCCCAGGCCCGCCGAGTTCCTGGGTTGCTTGGCAGATTAGCATCAATTATTTTTAAGCATAACATTTTCAGTCTTTTGTTTTGAAATAATTTCTCAAGTCATCGAGTCGCATTTGATCACGTTTTAAAGATTTCAATTAATGCATTGCTATTTTTCGTATTTACTATTATTCTCTATATTTTCTCTCTTTACATCATTATTATTACCTATCCCAATAAACCTGTAATTGTGACATGTAATGAGACAACACAACATAAGGATAGTAATTCGGAGGACTTGGAAGATGATACGATACCTGAGGAAATCGTCAGATAGGTGGAAAATTTTGAAAAGTTCAATTTGGACGAAACTGAGGCAGTTAATTTAGGGGATTCAGAACTAGTCAAGGAAACACGCATAAGAATTCATCCATCAATGTCAGAGAAATAAGAGTACATCATATTCCTAAAGGAATACCAAGATATCTTTCCATGGTCCTACGACGACATGTCGGGTTTGAGCACATCAGTAGTCGCTCACAAGTTACCCAAAAATCCTACATGTTCACCGGTGAAATAGAAACTCAGAAAGTTCAAGACGGATATGAGTTTGAAGATAAAAGAGGAGGTCACTAAGCAGATCAAAGACAAGGTTCTTAGAGTGGTCGAGTACCCGACTTGGTTGGTCAACATTGTGCCAGTTCTGAAGAAAGATGGGAAGGTCGGAGTATGTGTTGACTACTGAGATCTAAACAGAGCGAGTCCCAAAGATGATTTCCCATTTCCTAATATACACATATTGATCGACAAATGTGCCAAACATGAACTCCAATCCTTTGTGGATTGCTTTGTGGGGTACCATCAGATCTGTATGGATGAGGAGGATGCTGAAAAGACAACCTTCATCACACCGTATGAAATATGTTGTTATAAAATGATGCCATTTGGTCTGAAGAATGTTGGAGCCACCTACACGAGAGCTATGACAACAATTTTCCACGACATGATACACATAGATATTGAGGTGTATATTTTAATTGAGGCTTTTGCATATGCAAGTGTAGACATTTCCTCATATGAAAGTGCTAAAGCCTTATAAATATTTGTATACCAAAAGTGAGGACCTCTTAATTTCATAGTAAGATTTAACATGGCAGCAACACCAAAAATAGGGGGGATAGGGAAAAAATATTTTTTAAACTTTTCTCTCACAGAATCAATAGCAAGTTCATAAATTACCCTACCCTCTGAAAATTGAGTAAACAAATTTGCAAGTTCTGCAATATAAACTAAACAGTTAGAAATAGTAGGATAATATTGCCCAAATAATTCATTTGTAGCAATATGAAAATTTTCTACTAGTCCAATTCTGATTTGTAAGGTGCTCATCATCATCATCACCAACACGAGCATTAAACGTTGCGTTGATTGGGTTTATATATTCATATGCAACAACTAAACTTTCATACATGTAATTTCATCTAGTCGGACAAGGTTTAGGAACATTTCTTTCTCTAAGGCCAAATTCATCGCATTTTTTAAAATATTCTCTAAGTTTACTTCTACGTTTGAATAAAAAAGAGCCATTTTAACCTTTTCAATTTCAACATTTAAAATTTTCATACCATCACCACGATTAAATGGTAAATATGACAAATACATCTAACATGAAAAATATTACTAAATGCAGGATTTAGTGTAGTTGTAAGCAAGGCTATAGCATTAGTGTTACTAGAAGCATTATCCATTGAAACTGACATTATTTTATCTCTAATGCAAAAATATCTACAAATATCTGCAACTGTGTTAGCAATAAACTTCCCTATGTAATATAAAATGCCACCGGTAACAGTGTTAATTCCCCATTGAACTAGATTTGACCCGATACTAGGGTTAACCTGAGTACCTAGACTTGTCCCCTTTTGCGCAGCTTTCATTTGAAGAAATCTAGCTTTATCTTTAGGGTGTGTCTTTATGTGTCTAGTCAAACTACCCGTACCGCTACGGTCTTCAGTAAATTTATGAGCCATCAAAGTTCCACAAAATTTACACTTAGCTTTATTTTGATCTTGATCTCTTAGTTGAATAAAAAAATGCCAAACAAGAGATGTTTCACACCGTTTAGAAGGTTGTCTATTAAAAGTAGGGGTTACTACAGGAGGGTCAGGCGGGGCATCATTTGGATTATTATCAGTTGGGTTAACTTCAACAACATGACTAGTAGGTGTATCATCATCCGGTTGCGTTTCATCTAAATTTATATTTTCATCATCATTTTCATCAATAGTTGAATTACCATAAAGAGCATCATATATTCGTCATTTAATTGTTCACCTGGTGCAATATCATGGTAAAATTGACTATCGGTAAAATGTAATAAAGGGTTATCACATCAAGAATAACAGGTGGAGGACGGGTAACATGTTTGGGTCGGGGAGCCCAGGGAGGAGTAGTAGCTTGGCCACTAGATTCACCAATTTTAGATTTTCCCTTATTACCAAATATTTTTTTCAAAGAAAATGCCATATTAATTATAATTATACAAAGTAAAACAAACCAAACTATAATATTAAAACTTAAGAGTTGGAACGAGTTTACCGAATTGACGAACAACTTCTTGAAAATTGTATATCGTTGAAGACTTGAATACTTTAATTCACCAACTTGACAATTTTTCACAACTTGCAATAATAAAGTAAGCAATTATAGAAGAAAATAGAGAGAGATTGACGATTTTATGAGAAAAAATGAAAGAATGAGGGGGTATTTATAGTTGAGAATAGGAAAAAAGTGTAATTATAAAAAGTTTGGGGAGCAAATGGCTATTTTGGAAAGTGCCAAATGACTGTTTTTTAAATTTTCAACCGTTGGCCAATTTTAAATTTTAAAAAAAAATGAAAAATAGCCGTTAGGCCCGGTTGAACCGGCCCACGTATGGAAGCCGGTCCCGGGCTCACGGTCTCCCCATTAAGGATCGGCCCACTGTGGGCTCTTAGGACCGCTTGGGCCCGGACCATACGGGTCATCCCGTTTAGCCCAAAATTCATATGGGCTGACGGGCCTGGGCCGGTCCCGGGCTGGGCCTGGACCACAATACAGCCTTATTTGTGAATATAACAGCACGAATACAGCGAATATACTATCGTAACAACTGAATAGTAACTATAAAATAAGTAATTATGTATATTATAGCTATAGAAAATTAATAACCGTTAAACAATATTGGTTTCTGAAAATTCCTATTTGTTTTCACTTTTTACAATCTGACCAAAAGGCAAGTTATCTCAAATATTACACGATTATAGTAAATGGAAGAAAAGAAACAAAATTCCTCTTGGCTTTAATAACTTGAAACTCTCCTCACTCTCTTTTTTTGTTGTTGCTACTTTCTGTTTCTTGTCTTACTATCTTATCTATCCTTTTTCAGCTATCTTTACCTAGTTTGTAAGTATAAAGTTTAGAAATATTATATTTCTAACTACGTTATTCCATAATCAGATTATGAGGATATGCACCAGAAATTTATCACTAAATCTTGGGAGTAGATTTAAAATGGTATCACGATCCAAATTCCTATGATTAGCAGCATCCAGTTCATTATCCGATCCAAGCGAACTAATTCATATAAGAATCCTCGCTTATATGCCTCTTACACGCATGCGGAAGTATTATTGAAAATATAATCATTTTATATTTATTATTATAACCAATACATGGATACAACCTTTAAATCAACACTTTTTCGATAAATAAAAATTCATAAAAGTCGAATATTTCATTCTTGCATGCCATATGAGTAATCATTAGAGTCACAACCTCAAATATAACTTATTGTGTATGGAATCTTTTTGAAATAGCCATCAGAGACAAGACATAGTGATTTATAAGTATATAATAAATATCTCTCCATGATCAAAAGTGTGGAATCTCACCAATCGCGTAAGCAAGAGATGTGGAGATATCCTATCCACGATGCTCGTGCCGCTCAAGACCAGTTTATAAAGTAGGACAAGATTTAAGTAAAATCATGAAATATGTAAAGCATTGATATAATATCAATTCAAGCTATACAATGTAATGAAACAACAAAGTATAACATATTTCAAAGTCCTACTTTAGATTTACAGTTTAATTTAAACAATGTGAGATTGTTACATTTAACCGGGAGTACTATATTAATATTGATAGAATAAAAATTATTGATGATATGCTATAATTGCGTATTTTAGTCCCTTATTACACTCTACTGCACTTTAATTGAGTTTGAGCTTTTACCGCTAGTGTTTTGCACTAACTGTGTGTTTTATGCCTTGTAGGAGTGATTCCGAGCTATATAGATGTTATGGAATGAATTCAAGTAATTTGGAGCTTTGAAGGTAAAAATTGCACGGGGCACCCTATTTGGTCGCCCCCATTTAACCTATGCCCATTTTTTTAAAAACTTTTAACTTGTACCCACTTTTTAAATAACTTCAGCCCCCTTTTCCTCGCTGAGTTGAAGTTCGCCGGTTACAAACAAAAACTCCAGCTCTAGAGCTGAAGTTCCCCAGTTACAAAGACAAAAACTTCAGCTCTAGAGCTGAAGTTCACCAGTTACAAAACAAAAACTTCAGCTACCCAGTTACAAAGACAAAAACTTCAGCTCTAGAGCTGAAGTTCCCCAGTTATAAAACAAAAACTTCAGCTCTAGAGCTGAAGTTTCCCGGTTACAAAGACAAAACTTTAGCTCTAGAGCTGAAGTTCCCCAGTTACAAAACAAAAACTTCAGCTCAAGAGCTGAACTTCAGGCTCGTCTACTAGAATGCTGAAGTTTTGCGTGATTGCCTTTGCTACTTCAGCCCCGTATGCTGAAGTTATGTGAATAAGCGGGTGCGCTTGCAATTGTTTTTGCAAAGCGGGTATAAGTTATAACGTGACACAAAAAGCGGGTACGGATGCAAATGCCCCGCTTTGAAGTCTGAGTAAAAGCCCAAGGAAGTAAGCCGGGATCGTGTTCGGGGATAAAATTTGATAGTTAAGAACGAACGAAGACTCGAGTAAGCATATTGCGCATTGTCTAGTAAAATGGACATAAAGTTTTACTCCGAACTCCATTTGGTCTATACAATATATGATTGGAAATCTAACTCAAAAGGCTACAACTTTCAAGTTTTAAGTTTTTTCAAATTCCAAACAGAAATGGGTGAAAAGTGTGAGGCAAGTGCACGGCCGCGCACTGACCGCGCAAATGAGGCAGAATACTTGTCGATATGCGCTGCCTGAGCGCGGTTGGAGCGCGCCCGCGCACGTCTTGCCCGGGAAAAGTGTCCTTTTCGCATTGGAGAAGGTATAATTATTTGGGACCGACCCTACTTGGTATATATACATGAAAAAACGGTATTTTGAGAGGTTGGACATACTTTTGAGACAAATTTGACCTAAGGAGGCAGAGACACAATAGAAGCAAGGCAGGGAATTCATCTACGAGTTTTTACTTCCTCTTCCTATTTTTCATTGTTGGTTATGACTTGTAGTATTGTATTTTTACATACTATTATGAATAGCTAAGTTGATATTTAAGGTTTTGATGGAACCTTTTGTAGGATAAATTCTTGTTATGCTTTTATATAATTGAGCTGTTGGATTTCTCTACTTATTCAACTACGTTTATATTGTGGTTGGTTGAAGATCTCTCAATCGAATGTGCCTATTTAGTATGTATTACTCGGGAGAGAGTGCATATTTAAGTAGTTGTTGAACAACATCACTCCCGGCGTATATGAGGGATCAATAACAAAGGGTTTAAAGGTGAAATTAGGGATAACGAAACCTTGGGTGCGATCTAAGTGAGACGTACTTAATGCCAGCTAGCGTAATTCGGAAGAATATGTCTAGTAAATTGTGGTTGTTACTCGGAAGAGAATTACAACACGTAGAGCAATCATGATCGGTAGAGAATACTTAGGCAAAATTATAGAAGACATAGCGGGAAGGATTCCGACACTTGGGGAAATCATAACTCTAGACCTCCTTAATCTTTTCTCCAACCCGTGGTATTTTTAGTGTTAATTTACTATTTTAATTTGTTAGTTAGTTAGTTAAACACAAGAATCTTAATATCTATAAGTTAGGAATTGTTCAAGCTTGTATTTTTGGTGGTAGTGAACAACTATAGCTAAGCCTTAGTTCTCTGTGGGATTCGACTCCGGACTTGTAAATCGGATTATATTTGCAATGACCGCTTAGTCCTTTTTATAAGGCATAGTTGGGCGTGATCAATTATACTAGCTGATCAACTTAACAATAAGTATTTAATCCTAATTCTCCAGGCAATTTCTTAGTACCGTACAAGTCGACTTAACCTCACTACCTTAAGTAATTATTATTTGCTCTCATAATGAAGGATTTTATCTCACAAATTTTAGCTTAATGATCACACCAACTCTGGTTCTAAAAAGGATATGTGGTCGCTGCAAATATAATCCGGTCTAAGAGTCCAGAGTCGAATCCCACAGAGAACTAAGGTTTAGCTACAACTGTTCACTATCACTGAGAAAACAAGTTTGAACAAATTTTGAAGTTATAAAGATTTAGATTTTATCTCTAGCTAATTAACTAACTAATTAAAGTAATAAATTATCTAATAATGGCCGGTACTAAGGGTTGGAGAAAAAATTAAGGAGTCCTGGAGTTATGACTTTCCCAATTGTTGAAATCCTTCCCGCTACGTCTTCTATAAATTCGCCTAATTATTCTCTACCGAACGTGAGTACTTCGGGTGTCGTTATTCTTTCTCGAGCAACTACCATAATTTACTAGACATATTCTCTCGAACTACGCTAGCTGGCACTAATTCAATGCTCCCTACGATTACACCAAGGTTTCGCTATCTCTAATTCCGCCTTTAAACCCTCCATATTGATCTCTCGCATACATTAGGAGTGATGTTGTTCAACAACTACCGAAATGCATACTCTATCTCGAGTAGTACACAATAAATAGGCAAAGTCAATTGATGGTCATTCAATCAAAAATAACAAACACGTAGTTGAACAAGTAGAGAAATCTAATGGCTCAATTATATAAAAACATAACAAGAATTTATTCTACAAAAGGTTCCATCAAAACCCTAGATGAGAAATTACCTATTCATAGTGATGCTAAAAATCATGTTAATAATTGAAAGCATTAAAATACAGATTAAGGAAGAACAAAGAGAAAACTCTTGTGATTCCTTGCTTTCAAGTGTTCCTGTAGCCTTTCCCCCCTCCAATAATGTCTCTCCCCGTAAGAAATAGGTTTAGAACCCCTTTTATACATGTTGGGGCGTGTAGGGTCGAAACTACCAAGTCCTAGCCGAATTAGGACGAAATTCGCCCTTAACCGTCTCGGTTGGCGCCTTGCGCCTGTCACACCTCCTTTTTTCAACCCCGGGAAAATAAAGGGTAACAAGGGAGTTTTTCCACTTTAAGTGACATTATTCGGATTTGGGATTTATTATTATTTCAGATTCGCCACCCGGATTTTTGACAATGCTCCGGGACACCGTTTTATTTTTTAAAATCCCAAACCAAGGAACTTTACTCTGTTTTGATTTGTCTGCGACCAGAAATCTAAGTAAGGGATTCTGTTAACCCGGGAGAAGGTGTTAGGAATTTTCGAGTTCCGTGATTCTAGCACGGTCACTTAACAATTAATATTTTGCTTAAATTATCTGATTTTTTACGTGTTTTAACCTATCATGCATTTAACTTTTGACCGCTTTTAGTATTTATGAATTTATCTTGAAACAAGTCACGATAGCGTGCACTTGTTTGTTTTGGACATGTTATAACTGCGCCACATGAAATGCACCCACAATTACAACATGTGATTTTTATTATTGTTTTGAGTTAGAGTCGGGGACATGAGTTGCTACACCCGAGTGTAGACTATAGCCATGAATATGGTCACGACGGTTAAAATAACTATTTTGAGGCGATCTTCGAATATTCTCTAAATCTTGGAATTTTTACTTAAAGAGGTATTTTTTAACTTACAGGATATGTATATAAACCAGTTCGGATATTTATGGATTTATCTCTAGGACAAGTCACGATGGCGTGCACTTGTTGTTTTTGAACACATCGCAATCACGTCACATGAAATGCACCCGTGATTGCTACGTGTGATTTTATTAATGTTCGAAGTGAGAGTGAGGGGCATGAGTTTCCACGCCCGAGTGTAGGTTATGGTTGTTTGAAGTAATACTTGACTATTTACTAAATTTCAATCTAAAGAGGTATTTTTCAACCTAAAGGATATGTAGAAGATTGTCAAAGATTGAATTTGCTAGTCTAAAGGATAAGATGCTTGGGCTATGGCCATATTTTAGCCTAATTTATCATTTTTTCCCTTTTGGCCGATCCTAATTGTGGCTAGTTATGAAAGAAGGATTTATACAATTCAATTAAACACCCCCTAATCAAAGAATGTAAACAGAAATATGTATCATTTGGATGCTACTAACGATCGGAAACAAGTTTGATAACAAGCTATTTCCAGTTTATTGTTAAGAGATACTGTCTAAAAGTCGTTAAATCTGAAACAAGCATTTTAAAGACAAATTACTGAAATTTGAAAGAAACAAGTATTAGCAATGAAACTTGAAGTTTTAGGCAATTTTTTACTTAAATACCATAATCATACAAGATTTGAATGGCATTTTTTTTTAGTCTCACGTGAATACTAATAACCAGATTCCTAATCTATGTGACAATATACAATCCCTCCGAACTTTGGGGCTTTCGTGCTTTTCAGGCCCAACAGCACGTGCTCAAGCTAGCTTAAGCTTTAAAGAGGGCCATTCCGTTGAGACTGGCCCAGTTTCAGTGACCTTTGAAGGTCCAGCCCGAACTGTTGAGGCCCATTTCGTAACAAGAGAGCTCACATTTTTTTTAGAAAGAAGAGGAAAACTACTGAGCTCTCTTGTAATTAGTTGTTGTCACGACCCCAAATCCTAACAGGTCGTGATGACGCCTATCGTGGAACTAGGCTAGCCGACCATCACTTTACTACGCTTTTGTTTAATCATAACAATTCACAATTAGATAATCAGCAAGCAACCATAACATAATAATATAAATAAGTCTTAGCGTCCCCATAATATTCTAAACCACCTCCCAAGAACTGGAGTCAATAGTCATGAGCATCTACGAATAAATAAATCTAACTCTGCTAAAACTATAATGTATATCTCTGAATCAAATGCTAAAGCTAAACAAGGAAGGGAAATGGAGAAGTTGTGGACGCTGGACAGCTACCTCGAAATCCCGTGAACTTCTGCTATTGAACCTGCGTCAGCTACTGCTAAGAGCTGGTACCTGGATCTGTGCACAGAGGCACAAGGAGTCTTTATGAGTACGCCAACTCAGT
>ML273563.1:0-42768 GCA_005239495.1 Nicotiana undulata
AAATCCCGAGAGTCTTCTCCTATTTTTATAAAACTGTTTTAGTATATTCAGAACAATTACACTTTTTTTTAGCGCAATATTTGTAGTATTTTTTAGTAGTTCGTGAATTGTGACACCAGACCCTGGGGTAGTCTTAGAGTTGTTTACATAATTAGTTTGTGATTCGTTCTATTTAAATGGTTATTGCTATCATTTTATTTTATTTTGTTGGGAATTGTNGTTAGGCGCCATCACGATCCCTGAGGTTGGGAATTTGGATCGTGACACGAGGTTAGGCTCGACACTTACGGAGTACATTGGGCCGGTTGTACTCGTACTACACTATGAACTTCTTGTGCAGATTTTGGTACTGGTCCTAGCTGTACGTGAGGTGCATCATCTCGGATTAGCATTTGTAGACTAGTGGTTGATCTGCTAGTGTCCGCAGACCTTGAAGTCCCCTTCATCTTCCCTTATTTACTGTTCATCTCATTCGAGATAGTTGTATTTATTTCAGACTCTATATGTAGAACCTCTAGAAGCTCGTGTACTTGTGACTCCATATTCGGGTTGTACTATATATTGGATCATTATGCTATTTCGTACTTCATTTTAGCTTCATTTCTGTCTGATAGTTTAAATTATTCAAAGTGTTTAAAATTGGTAAAATAATTACTCTAACGTTGGCTTGACTAACAAGTGGAATGTTAGGCGCCATCACGATCCCGAAGGTGGGAATTCCAGGTCGTAACAAAACCTTTGTGGGTTTTTACTCCTTTTGAATTTTTCTATTTCGGATTTGAAGATATAAAAACTTCACCGGAGTATTAAAATTCATAAACGATTTGAAGAACGTAAAAACTTCATAATTTTCTTGTGAAACAGTATATAAAAAATTCGGTTTCGTTTATTAAACGTACTGTTTATTATTAATTACAGTACTATTTACTGTTTTATTTTCTGCCATTAATTGAAATGTTCTGTTGTTGACAGTGAGAAATGGCAATTGAAAATAGAAATACTTCTGCGACTGTTGCGGCAACGATAATATCCTCGTCAAGCCGAATTGTTGTGCCACCGGCCGAAACATCGGGGAATTTATTTTGAGACAACTTTAAAGGATGGCAGCAATGGGTGTTCTTTTGGCTTACCATGCTTGGTATATATAAATTCACCAATAAAGACCCTCCAGTGCCTGCCGCCGACATGCCAGACAATGAAAAGTTTATGATTGTTGAGGCGTGGAAACGAGCAGTTTTTCTTTGCAAATGCTACATCCTAACTGTTTTTGGGTGCTTCGAGGGCTCGACTAAGTATGAATGATGTTAAAGGATATGTTGGTAGGTTTGGTTGGGGTCCCGAGGGGCTCGAGATTGTTTTTGGATGGTTAACAGGCACTTTTGGACTTGGAGAAAATGCTGGCTTTCTGGTGTTAGTGCAGTAGTGATTTGTTCATCGCGATCGCGTGGATCTGCGATCGCGTAAGGTTAAAGGAGGCCAGGGAGAATTTGTGCATCAAGATCATAGGAGTGAGGGTACGATCGCGTAAGGTGAACGGCTTACGCAGTGCGATCGCGTGGCCTAGTTCGCGACCACGTAGGGCTAGAGAGGCGCGTGTGGGGGTTGGTCAGATGTAATACGCGATCGCGTGGATAGGACTGCGATCGCGTTGAGTTGAGGATTAGTGAATCGCGATCCCAGAAGGTTAAATTTTGAGGATGGAAATCTCTTCCCGATCGCGACTTGATGTCCGCGATCGCAGTGAAGAATTAACTGCGCAGTATAAATTAAAACCCTTCGTGACCTTTGCCCACTTTTTCACCATTTTTGAACGGGAATAGAGATTTTGGAGCGATTTAGAAGAGGGAAAACGTTTGTGCATCATTGAGGTAAGCATTTTGGACCCATAACTCGATTATATGTGATTAAGGACTAAATTAACAGTGTTTAATTGCGGAAAATCAGTAGAAAAATGTGAAATTAGGGCTTGAGATTATGAGACCTTTTAGGGATGATTTGAGGGGTCAAACAGACTCCGATTTTAGAGTTCTTTATTTGTACAGACTCGTGAGATGATGAGGATCGTTCTGGCATAAAGTTTGTCGAGTTCCGAGATGCGGGCCTGGGGGTCGGATTTTGGCTAATTTCTGGTTTTGTGCTTAAAATTGATATTTTTCAATTGGAATTCATTCCCATAGCATAATTTGATGTGAAAAAGTATATTTGGAGCACTCGGAAGTTGATTCGAGAGACAATCGTGTTGCATAGTAGCTTTTCGGGCTAGTTGAGGTAAGTAATGTCTTTAAATCCTATCCTGAGTGTATGAAACCCCGGACTTTACATCCTTTCACTATGTTGTAGTGACGCACACACTGGATGACGAGTGTGGGGCGTGCACGAATTGGAAATTTGGAAAAATGTTCCTTCTTAAGCAACTATCGAGTTGCGAAACTGCTTTTAAAGCATATGATTTATAGTATTACTGTGTTTTGATATACTTGGGTTGTAAGCCATGTTTGGGGCCTAGTGCCGATCTATTTTAACCCCTTGGGGGCTATTTTCCTGAAATTCCTCACTTATTATATTATGATTTTACACTCGGTCCTTCTTGATAAATTATTTTGACACTCTGAGTTACTGATATTGTTCTTGAAATGAAATACTGTTTTGGGTCGAGAACCCCGTTTTATTTATGGCCCGAGTGGCATGCTGAGAGAGTGTCTGACTGAGTGAGGCTGAGGGCCAAGGTTGTGAGGATATTATGATATGAGAGAGGCCGAGTGCCTGAGAGTGATTTGATTCCATGATTTGGCTTGATTTTAGCGCTTGGGCTGTAGGAGCCCCTCCGGAGTCTGTACACACCCCGAGTGAGCGCAGGTACCTACTGAGTGCGAGTGTCGAGTGATGAGTGATTGGGAGGCATGATTGACAGTTAGGTCTCCCGAGGGGCTGATGCTGAGTGACTGTTACTAAGTGATGGTGAGGTGCTGAGTGACTGATTATGAGTGATGAAATGGCTCGAGGGGAAATTTATAATGATATTTTACTGAGTTTTTATTATGATTCATTTCATCTTTAAAACTGATGTTTTTGGGAGTTTTACTGAGAAATATTGGAAATTATACTTGTTTCAAAGGATTTTTACGGAAACTGGTTTTTGCACATATGTATACTTTATTGAGACTTGATATTTTACGATTTTGTGGATTGGTGTATTTGTTGATGTGTGTTTTTTATTCTTCAGATTGTGATTTATTTTCATTACTGCTAAGTTGGCGTACTAATCACTACTCCCTGCACCTCTGTGTGCAGATCTAGGTACTGGTTCGGAGCAGTAGCCATCCGAGTTCGTTATCGTCAGCTTTCGGGATTTTGAGGTAGTTGTCCAGCGTCTGCAGCTTCTCCATTTCCCTTCCTTTATTAGTATTAGTATTTTATTCCTAGACATTGTTTATGACATTAGCAGAGTTAGTTTTATTCTCAGATGCTCGTGATCGGTTGACTCCATGTCCTGGGGGATTTGTTTAGATAGTAGATTATGTTATATTTGCTTAAAGACTTAGAGGAATGTTTATACTTATTATGTTGGTGTTTAATGATATTGAGTAAATTTATTAAAATAAATGTGTAGTTATGTGATGGTTGGCTAGCCTAGTTCCACGATTGGCGCCATCACCACCTGTTAGGATTTGGGGTCGTGACAAGTTGGTATCAGAGCACTAGGTTACATAGGACTCAACGGCCATGAGTAGGTTTAGTAGAGTCTTGCGGATCGGTACCAAGACGTTTGTACTTATCTTCGAGAGGCTACAGAACTCTTAGGAAAAACAACTTATTTTCTTGAACTCTTTCGTGCCATTCTATTGGTTCTTGAAATCTAAACCCTCGTTGTTTCATTCTCTCACAGATGATGAGGACATGCACTACGGATCAGGGTGACCAGACACCAGCTAGACCCACAAGGGATCAAGGTCGTGGTGGAGTTAGGGAACCAGCCCGTGCAGCAGCCGGGACAGTACCAGTGGATCCCCCTATTATTCAGGATCAGGTTCCCGCCGAGGGTGCTCCAACGGGAAAGGATCAGGCACCGGCAGTGCCTATTGTCATTCCGGGTCTTCAGGAGACCCTGGCTCAGATTCTGATAGTGTGTACTAGTTTGGCTCAGGCAGTTGCAATGTCTACTTCTGCCGCTACATCTCAGGCCCGGGGAGGCACTCAGACTCCAGCTTCCAGGACACCTGAGCAGGCTGTAAAGGTTTTTCAGGCGCCAGGGGTAGTCCCAGCTCATCCGGTTGCCCCAGTTCAGAACTATGTAGTCCCAGTTATGCCCGAGGATGAGCAGCGTAGGCTGGAGAGGTTCAGTAGACTTCAGCCTCCGACTTTCAGTGGCATAGAGGGTGAGGATGCCCAAGGTTTTCTGGATAAGTGCCAGAGGATACTCCGTACTGCTGGTATTCTGGAGACCAGTGGGGTCTCATTTGCTACATTTCAGTTTGCTGGTGCTGGTTTCACTTGGTGGGAGGCATTTGAGAGGTGTAGGCCGGTTGGTTCAACACCTCTCACCTGGCAGCATTTCTCCATGATCTTTTTGGAGAAGTATATTCCTCAGTCCCACAGAGAGGAGAAACGCAGGCAGTTTGAGCAGCTGTGCCAAGGAGAGTTGTCAGTCACACAGTACGAGATACGATTTTTTGAGTTGGCTAGACATGCTTCTGAGTTAATCCCTACTGATAGGGAGAGGATCGGGAGGTTTGTATATGGTCTCACGTATCAACTTCGAATTTTGATGACCAAGGAGAGAGTGTATGGAGCTACATTTGAGCAGGTTGTTGACATAGCTCAGGATATTGAGTCGGTTCGCAGGCAGGAGCGTGAGAAGAGGGAGTCCAAGATGCCTCAAGGATCAGGTAGCTTCAGTGGTGCCCCTTCCATAGGGAAGTTCAGCCCAGTAGAGGTCATCCATTTAGACCTCCTCAGCCAGCTCACCCAGCTTATGGTGGCGCATCTTCGGGGCAGGGTCCCCGCAACTCTCATCCGGGACGTTAATATTTTAGTGCCCTTCCAGCTCAAAGTTCCTCCAGAGCATCATCCTTTCAGGATTCTTCTATGCATGGCTCATTCGGTGGTTATCATAGTGGCAGGGGTTCTCTTCAGTCCCTATCTCCAGCTCCAGCTAGTTGTTTCGAGTGTGGAGAGTTTGGACATGGGTGGAGGTAGTGTCCTCGCCGTTCTGGTGGTTCATCTCAGCCGAGGGTTCAGCCCTCGACATCAACCCCAGTCACTTCACCACCTACCCAGGCAGCTAGGGGTGGTGGTCAGGCAGCTAGAGGGCTCCCTAGAGGGGGAGGTCGAGCAGGTGGAGGCCAGCCACGTATCTATGCACTTCCGGTTAGGCCTGATGCTATGGCGTCTGATGCGGTGATTACATGTATTATCTCAGTTTGTCACAGTGATGCTTTTGCTTTATTTGACCCTGGTTCCACATACTTTTATGTTTTGTCGTATTTTGCTCATTTTGTGAATATGCCTCGTGAGTCTTTAGTTACATCAGTTCATGTTTCGACTCCGGTGGGCGATACTATTGTTGTGGACCGCGTGTTCCGGTCGTGTGTTATGTCTATTGGGGGTCTGGAGACCCGAGTGGACTTGTTGTTACTCAGTATGATTGATTTTGATGTGATACTGGGCATGGATTGGTTATCCCCATGTCATGCTATTCTTGATTGTCACGCTAAGACCGTGACCCTAGCTATGCCCGGAGTTCCGAGAGTTGAGTGGAGAGGGTCTATAGAGCATGTGCCTAGTAGAGTGATTTCTTATTTGAAGGATCAGCGTATGGCTGAGAAAGGGTGTGAGTCTTATCTTGCTTTTGTGAGGGATGTTAGTAGTGAGACTCCTTCTGTTGATTCTGTTCCTGTGGTCCATGATTTTCCAGACGTATTTCCTGCAGACCTGTCAGGCATGCCACCTGACAAGAATGTTGATTTTGGTATTGACTTGGTGCCAGGCACTCAGCCTATTTCTACTCCACCTTATCGTATGGCACCAGCGGAGTTGAAGGAATTGAAAGAGCAGCTTCGGGAACTCCTAGATAAGGGGTTCATTCGGCCTAGTGTGTCACCTTGGGGTGCACCAGTGTTGTTTGTGAAGAAAAATGAGTGTATGCGCATGTGTATTGATTATAGGCAGCTGAATAAGGTTACGGTGAAGAACCGGTATCTTTTGCCCCGTATTGATGACTTGTTTGAGCAGCTTCAAGGAGCTAGAGTGTTCTCTAAGATTGATTTGAGATCGGGGTATCATCAGTTGAAGATTCGGGATTCTGACATTCCGAAGACTGCTTTTAGGACCAGATATGGTCATTATGAGTTCCTGGTTATGTCATTTGGGTTGACCAATGCCCCAGCCGCGTTCATGCAATTGATGAACAGTGTGTTTCAGCCTTACCTTGATTCTTTCGTCATTGTGTTCATTGATAACATCCTGGTGTATTCTCGTAGCCAGGAGGAGCATGCTCGGCATTTGAGAGTTGTGTTACAGAGGTTGAGGGAGGAGAAGCTTTATGCAAAATTCTCAAAGTGTGAGTTTTGGCTTGGTTCAGTAGCATTCTTGGGGCACGTGGTGTCTAGTGAGGGTATTCAGGTTGATCTGAAGAAGATTGAGGCGGTGCAGAGTTGGCCCAGTCCGTCCTCAGCAACGGAGATTAGGAGTTTCCTTGGTTTGGCGGGATATTACCGTCGCTTTGTGGAAGGATTCTTTTCTATTGACTCACCATTGACTAGATCGACCCAGAAGGGTGCTCCATTCAGATGGTCTGATGAGTGTGAAGAGAGCTTTCAGAAGCTCAAGTCAGCATTGACCACAGCTCCGGTTTTGGTTTTGCCTACTGGTTCGGGTTCTTATACAGTCTATTGTGATGCTTCTAGAGTTGGATTGGGAGCAGTACTGATGCAAGACATTAGAGTGATTGCCTACGCGTCTAGACAGTTGAAGGTGCACGAGAAGAATTATCCAGTGCACGATCTTGAGTTAGGTGCCTTGAAGATTTGGCGCCATTATTTGTATGGAGTACAGTGTGATAATTTTCACCGATCATCGTAGTATGCAATATTTGCTGAAGTAGAAGGACTTGAATTTGCATCAGAGGAGGTGGTTAGAGCTTTTCAAGGATTATAACCTCACTATTTTGTATCATCCAGGGAAGGCCAATGTAGTGGCTGATGCCCTGAGTCGCAGAGAAGAGAGTTTGGGGAATCTAGCCTACCTTTCAGCAGCAGAGCGACCCTTAGCACTTGATGTTCAGGCTTTAGCGGGTCAGATGGTGAGATTGGATTTGTTAGAGCCTCCACGGGTATTAGATAGCATGGCTTCCCGGTCTTCTCTTTATGATCATATTAGAGCACGCCAGTATGATGACCGACATTTATTAGTTCTCCAGGACAGGGTCCGTCGAGGCGATGCCAGAGATGTGACTATTGGTGATGACGGAGTTATGAGGATGCAGGGCCGTATTTGCGTGCCCAATGGATGGGCTTCGAGAGTTGATATTAGTAGAGGCCCACAGCTCGTGGTATTCCATCCATCCGGGTGCCGCGAAGATGTATCAGTATCTGAGACAGCAGTATTGGTGGAGGCGAATAAAGAGAGATATTGTTGAGTATGTAGCACGGTGTCTCAACTGCCAGCAGGTCAAGTATGAGCACCAGAGGCCAGGTGGATTACTTCAGAGGTTAGACATTCCGGAGTGGAAGTAGGAGCGGATCACTATGGACTTTGTAGTTGGCTTCCACGTACTTCGAAGGGTTTTGATGCTATTTGGGTTATTGTGGATTGGTTGACCAAGTCTGCGCACTTTATTCCTGTCAGTACTACTTATACTTCAGAGCGGTTAGCTGGTATCTACATCAGGGAGATTATCCGATTGCATGGAGTTCCAGTTTCTATTATTTCTGACAGAGGTACTCAGTTCACGTCTCAGTTTTGGAAGGTCGTGCAGAGAGGTATGGGAACTCAAGTAGAGTTGAGCACTGCATTTCATCCTCAGACCGACAGGCAGTCAGAACGGACTATTCAGATTTTAGAGGACATGTTGCGGGCCTGTGTGATTGACTTTGGTGGCTCATGGGATCAGCTTCTGCCACTTGCGGAGTTTGCATATAATAATAGCTACCAGTACAGTATTCAGATGGCCCCGAATGAGGCTTTATATGGTAGGAGCTGTAGATCTCCGGTTGATTGGTTCGAGCCTGGTGAGGCTAGGCTATTGGGCACATATTTGATTCCAGGATGCGTTGGAGAAGGTGAAGTTGATTCAGGAGAGACTTCGCACGGCGCAGTCTAGGCAAAAGAGTTATGCGGACCGGAAGGTCCGGGATGTGTCTTTTATGGAAATTGATAAGGTACTGCTGAAGGTATCACCCATGAAGGATGTTATGAGGTTTGGGAAGAGAGGAAAGCTGAGTCCTCGGTTTATTGGTCAGTTTGAGGTGCTTCAGAAGGTTGGAGAGGTGGCTTATAGACTTGCTTTGCCACCCAACTTATCGAGTGTGCATACGGTATTCCATGTGTCATTGCTCCGGAAGTATGTTGGTGACCCGTCTCATGTTTTGGACTTCAGCACAGTTCAGCTCGAGGGTGATATGTGATATAAGGTAGAGCCAGTAGCAATTTTGGATCGTCCGGTCAGAAAGTTGAGGTCTAAGTATGTAGCTTCAGTAAAGGTACAGTGGAGAGGTAATCCAATGGGGGAGGCTACTTGAGAGACCGAGCGGGAGATGCAGAGCAGATATCCTCACTTGTTTGAGACTCCAGGTATGTTTCTATACCCGTTCGAGGACGAACGTTTATTTAAGAGGGGGGAAATTAAACGACCCAGTCGGTCGTTACGTAGAATCTGCATTTATATTCACTATTATTGTCTTGTCATAGATTGGTTATACTGTTTATGATGTGTTAGATTCGGTTGGCTCGGGTTCAGAATGGTTATAGTGAGAATTGAGTCATTTAGTCTCTAAAAATAGCTTTATAGTTAGAAAAGTCAACTGAGAGTTGACTTATTGGTAAACGACCTCGGAATGCGGATTTTATGGTTCGGATAGCTTCGTTAGGTGATTTGGGACTTAGGAATTTGTTCAGAATATTTTTGGGATATCCGGTGTAGATTTAGGCTTGAATTGGCGAAAGTTAGTTTTTGGTGATTTACGGTCGGCAGTGAAAAATAGTCTATCGGGGTCGGAATGGAATTCCGGAAGTTGGAACAGGTTCGTAATTTCATTTCGGATATGTGTGCAAAATTTTAGGTCAATCGGATGTGTTTTGGATAGTTTCGGCGTCGTTGGTAGAATTTAGAAATTTCAAAGGTCATAGGCTTGAATTCGATGTGATTTTGGTGTTTTTCTGTTGCTTTTGGTGCTTCGAGGGCTCGACTAAGTTTGAATGATGTTATGGGATATGTTGGTAGGTTTGGTTGGCGTCCCGAGGGGCTTGAGATTGTTTTCGGATGGTTAACGGGCACTTTTGGACTTGGAGAAAATGTTGGTTTTCTGGTGTTAGTGCAGCAGTGATTTGTTCATCGCGATCACGTGGATTTGTCTGCGATCACGTAAGGTTAAAGGAGGCCAGCGGGAATTTTTGCATCGCGATTGCAGGAGTGAGGGTGCGGTCGTGTAAGGTGAATGTCTTAAGTAGTGCGATCGCGTGGCCTAGTTCGCGATCGCATAGGGCTAGAGAGGCGCGTGTGGGGGCTGGTCAGATGTACTACGCGATCGCGTGGATAGGACTATGATCGCGTTGAGTTGAGGCTTAGTGAATCACGATCGCGTGGTGTTATTCGCGATCGAAGAAGGTTAAATTTTGAGTCTGGAAATTTACTCTTCGCGATCGCGACCTGATGTCCGCGATCGCAGTGAAGAATTAACTGGGCAGTACAAATTAAAACCCTCCGCGACCTTTGCCCACTTTTCCACCATTTTTGAAAGGGAATAGAGCTTTTGGAGCGATTTTCAAGAGGTAAAGCATTTGTGCATCATTGAGGTAAGCATTTTGGACCCCATTACTCGATTATATGTGATTAAGGACTAAATTAATAGTGTTTAATTGGGGAAAATCAGTAGAAAAAGGTGAAATTAGGGTTTGAGATTATGAGACCTTTTAGGGATGATTTGAGGGGTCAAACGGACTCCAATTTCAGAGTTCTTTATATGTACGGACTTGTGAGATGATGAGGATCGTTTTGGTATAAATTTTAACGAGTTCCGAGACGCGAGCCCAGAGGTCAGGTTTTGGCTAATTTCGAGTTTTGTGCTTAAAATTGATATTTTTCAATTGGAATTCATTCCCTTAACATAATTGGATTTGAAAAATCTGAACTTGGTATATTTGGAGCACTCGGAAGTTGATTCGAGAGGCAAGCGTGTTGCAGAGTAGCTTTTCGGGCTAGTTGAGGTAAGTAGTGTCTTTAAATCCTGTCCTGAGGGTATGAAACCCTGGACTTAACATCCTTTCACGGTTTTGGAGTGACGCACACACTAGTTGACGAGTGTGGGGCGTGCACGAATTGGAAATTTGGAAAAATGTTCCTTCTTAGGAAACTATCGAGTTGCGAAACTTCTTTTAAGCATATGATTTATATTATTACTGTGTTTTGATATACTTGGGTTGTAAGCCATGTTTGGGGCCTAGTGCCGATCTGTTTTAACCCCTTGGAGGCTATTTTCCTGATATTCCTAACTTATTATATTATGATTTTACACTCGGTCCTTCTTGATAAATTGTTTTGACACTCTGAGTTACTGATATTGTTCTTGAATTTAAATACTATTTTAGGTCGAGAACCCCGTTTTATTTATGGACCGAGGGGCATGTTGAGAGAGTGTCTGACTGAGTGAGGCTGGGGGCCAAGGTTGTGAGGTAGTTATGATATGAGAGAGGCCGAGTGCCTGAGAGTGATTTGATGCCATGATTTGGCTTGATTTTAGCGCTTGGGCCATAGGAGCCCCTCCGGAGTCTATACACACCCCCAGTGAGCGCAGGTACCTACTGAGTGCGAGTGCCGAGTGATGAGTGATTGGGAGGCATGATTGACAGTGAGGTCGCCCGAGGGGCTGATGCTGAGTGATAGTGAGGTGCTGAGTGACTGATTATAAGTGATGAAATGGCTCGAGGGGAAATTTATAATGATATTTTACTGAGTTTTGATTATGATTTGTTTCATCTTTCAAACTGATATTTTTGGGAGTTTTACTGAGAAATATCGGAAATTATACTTGTTTCAAAGGATTTTTACGGAAACTGGTTTTCGAACTTATGTATACTTTATTGAGACTTGATATTTTACGGTTTTGTGGATTGGTGTATTTGTTGTTGTGTGTTTCTTATTCTTCAGATTGTGATTTATTTTCATTACTACTGAGTTGGCATACTCATCATTACTCCTGCACCTCTGTGTGCAGATCCAGGTACTGGTTCGGAGCAGTAGCCATCCGAGTTCGTTATCGTCAGCTTTCAGGATTTTGAGGTGGTTTTCCAGCATCCGCAGCTTCTCCATTTCCCTTCCTTTATGAGTATTAGTATTTTATTCCTAGACATTGTTTATGACATTAGCAGAGTTAGTTTTATTTCTCAGATGCTCGTGATCGGTTGACTCCATGTCCTGGGGGATTTGTTTAGACAGTAGATTATATTATATTTGCTTAAACACTTAAAAGGAATTTTTATACTTATTATGCTGGTGTTTAATGATATTGAGTAAATTTATTAAAATAAATGTGTAGTTATGTGATGGTTGGCTAGCCTAGTTCCACGATAGGCGCCATCACGACCTATTAGGATTTGGGGTCATGACAATCGTGGTCATATGGTACCTTGCATGGTACTAGTCCATAATTATCGGGTATTATTGCTCGACCCGTATTTTGTCCCAAATCTGCCACCTTCCACGAAACTCGTCTTCTTTAATTTGTGTACCATTTATCCTTCATGACACTTACTTATCGCTTGTTATAAATAGCATAATACTTATAATCTCCAAATAATCTTTTCCTTGGACTGATGTCAATTACCTTACGACAAATTCAACGTACAATACTACAGGGTACAACATCTTCGTAATTTAATACTATTGGACATAATACCGACGTAATATTGCGGGGCATAACATAAATCCTTTCGTACCTCGAGGCCTTTTGGCTCCCTATATTCTCTCTCACGGCCCCGTATACCCTCCAACTCCATGCGATCTCTACCACCTACTGATATAGTGTATCTATCTCCAACTCTCTAACCATACTCAACCTAATACCATAGTTGATCCCCTCGATGAATCGGCGGACTCTCTCCCTAACAGTAAAAACCAAAGTAGGTGCATGTCTGGACATATCACTGAATCTGACAGCATACTCAAACATTGACAGTACCCTAGCGCAACTGCTCAAACTTCGCTCGCCATGCATCCGAAGGGTCTGGGGAACAAACTTTCTTAAGAATATCTCTTAAAACTGAGTCCATGTAAGTGAAGCTGCATCGGCTGGGCTACCCTCCTCATAAACCCGCCACCACTGATATGCTGCTCCTGACACTGGAATGTAGTAAAAGCAACTCCGCTCGTCACCAGAATAAGCATGGTGTGAATAATATGATGGCACTTCTCTAGAAAATCCTGAACATCCTATGAAGCTAAGATACTGAAAGTATGCGGATGAAACTTCTTGAACCTCTCAAGTCTAAGGTGCTCGTTCTCAGATGCCACTACCCTAACCTCTGGCTGAACCGGAACAACAAGTTTGTGGCATAAACTCTGGGACCTGATCAATATGGACCCTCTACTCTCGAGTATGGTCCGCGAGAGTCTGAGATCCTACTCCAGCCTGAGATGTGGCTGGTGCAAGTGGAATCAACCCCGCCTGAGCTAGAGTACTGAACATGCTCAAGAACTGTGCGAGGGTCTCTTGAAATGCAGAGGTGGAAAAAGGCACCTCGGGTGCCTGCCCCCCAACTGTAGCTACTAGTGGCTCCTCTATCGCAGCTCGGGTAGGTGCTCTAGATGCACCATGTGCCCCTTCTCGACCTCTGCCGGGCCCGGCCTCTCGTGGCTCTAGTAGGGGGCGTGAGTGTCTAATATGCGAATCATGCAGTGTGTGCCCTTACCATCTGTGAGAGAATAGAAAGTCAAAGATTTAGATTTTGAGATTAACCAATTCACACGATAAAGAATAAAAGAAGTGGAATTTTTCTAACGGTTCCATAGCCTCTCGAAGATAAGTACAGACGCCTATGTACCAATCCGCAAGGCTCTTCTAAACCTGATCATAACTCGTAACACCTATGAACCTAGAGCTTTGATACAAACTTGTCGTGACCCAATTTCCCTTCCTTAAGACGTCGTGATGGAACCTAGTCTGTAATACTAGGTTAGCCTAACGAATGAGAGATTATGACAGGAATAAAAGCTAAAACATGATATAAACTAACAATTTCATAAATATCTCGATAACTGCAAAACAACTACAATGCTCTGAAACCCGGTGAGACCGAGTCATAAGCTTCTACATAATGTTCCAAAACACCTACTACAACACAGTCTAATAAAAGAAACAACAATACTATAAGGATAACATAAGGTGAGTGTGAGGTCTGCGGATGCCGAACAAGTATACCTTGAAGTCTCCGGCAAACAGCTAGAATCAATACTGACGTCCAGCACAAGCAGACGTACCGAGACCAGCGCAAAAAGTTGTGCAGAAGCGTAGTATGAGTATATGATCTCGTCCAAGACACACCTCTAATTGAGGTTGTGAAACTATCAAAGCAATAATAGTACCCAACAAGGAGTTGGGGTCGATTTTTCACAAGGAGCTATGAATGGGACTAGGAGTATATATTTGGGTGAATGAGCCTGAATTATCTCGGATTACACTTCTACAAAAGTTGGTTTGTTTTTAAATCTATTTTAATATACGGATGACAACTAAGGATTAAAACTAGCAAATTATATTTGATTGTTTTCTAAATAGTAAAAAGGCGAGGGCTATGACCTTCACCTAGTTGTTCACTTAATGGGGTGTAAGCCTGTCACGACCCGAATTTCCCACCGCTGAAACCGTGATGGCGCCTAACGTTGAACCCGATAGGCAAGCCAACGTGAGTATTTAAGTTACCTTATCCTTTATTATTATTCAATCACAAACGAAGTACAACACTAACATACTTGAAAGTACAAAATGGACAGAATATACTAACTCAAATGTAAGGCTTTTACGAAGTTACACAATACCAATCCCAGAACTTTGGAGTCATAATATCACGAATTTTTTACAAATAATACATATAATGTTCGAAGGGAATAAAAACATATGTTTCTGAAATAAGTAGAACATAATACAATGAAATAGGAGGGGACGCCAACAGGACTACCTCGGTGTCTCCACGTGGACTGAAGGCAGCCTCCTCAATCAATGTCCATAGGGTCCTGTACCGGGATCTGCATAACAAAGATGTGTAGAGTGTAGCATCAGTACAACCGACCCCATGTACTGAGTAAGTGTCGAGCCTAACCTCGGCGAAGTAGTGACGAGGCTAGGATTGACAACCAAAACAACCTGTGCAATTAATAATATACGGAGGAAAATAATAACAAGAGTAGACAACTAAGTGCACGGAAAAAAAAGGGAACATGTTAGGGGAAATAAATATCAAGAAACGGAAATAACGAAATAAGACAACAGTTCAGATATCAAATTAACAGCAGGAAATAACAACATAGAGAAAACAATGCACGGCATCACCCTTCGTGCTTTTACTCTCATCCTCACTAGATAATAAATGCAAGTGCACGGCATCACCCTTCGTGCTTTTACTCTCATCCTCACAATAATAAATAGAAACGGCACGACATCACCCTTCGTGCTTTTAATATCATAATATCGCACGACAACACCCTTCATGATTTTACACTCTCATCCTCACAATAATCAATACACGACATCACCATTCGTGCTTTACACTCAATACACTGCCCGGACCTCACACTTGTGGTGCTTGGGTCGCACATGCGCTATCGCAGGTCTGGAAAATAGATGGCAAATGCGGAAATGGACAGGCCCACTAGGGGCCGCACCTGCGAAAAGTCATCTGCATCTGCGGATGTGCAACTGCGCAGCCAGGGACCGCACCTGCGGATTAGTCGCACCTGCTGGGCTTCCGTTCGCACCAGCGAGCTCGCACCTGCGGCCTTGGGCTCGCAAGTGTGGGAACACCAGATCTGGTGCACCAGCAGTGTTTTCCTAAGTCTAAATACCCCCAAACTTATCCGAAAATCACCCGAGCCCTCGGGACTCCAAACCAAACATGTACACAACCTCAAAAACATCTTACGCACTTACTCGTGCAATCAAATTGCCAAAATAACTTCTTAAACAATGAATTTAGCATCAAAATCAAAGAAAAATTTCCAAACTTCCAAAAGATCAAATTCTCAACTACGGGTCCGAATAACATCAAACGACTTCCGTTTATTACCAAATTTTACTTACATATCACAAATATCATATTGGACCTGTACCGGGCTCCGGAACCAAAATACGGGCCCGATACCATAGATTTCAAACATAATCAAATATCTAGAATCCTTTATATTTTCAGAAAACAATTTCTTTCAAAAATTCATTTCTCGGGCTTGGGACCTCGGAATTCGATTCCGGGGATATGCCCAAGTCTCATATTTTCCTACGGACCTTACGGAACTGTCAAATTACGGCTTCGGGTCCGTTTACCCAAAATGTTGACCGAAGGCAACTTAAATAAAATTTTAAAGGCAAAAACTAGCACTTTCTCAGTTTTTCACATAAAAGCTTCCCGGCTATACGCCCGTGCTGTGCACGCAAATCGAGGTGAGATAAAAGGAGGTTTTTAAGACCTCGAAACACAAATTTGGCTTATAAAACACAGGATGACCTTTTGGGTCATCACAAAGCCTTAAAGCTTGTTTTCTTGATCGGGGTGTTTTATAGCTATCAACACTCGATTACCCACTCAATACCTCTCGATTAGAGTGTGATTTTGCCAAATTTGACTTTCTCAAATCCATATGGGTATTGCACAAATTAGTTGATAATAAGCTCAAGTCGGGTTTTACTATCTCTAGATTCAACCCTTTAATTAGGTTTATCAATCTCTCGATTGACCCAATTCCTTGCTAGCCAAGTTTTCCTAGACTAAGTCTCTTTTTCTCAAGAAGGGACCAAGTCAATTTAGGCATGAAAAAAACTTTTCAACCATTAAATCCTCAATTAAAAGCAAGAACATGGCTAGATAACCAGCACCCAACCATAAACAAGCAATAAATCAAACACCCATTAAGTTTACACTCTAGGGTTGGGTCACAACCCTAGTGAAAATCTAGCTATCATCCTTAAAATAGAAGATAAAGAAGAATATATCAACCATTATTAAGGATTGAAATGTTAAAACTAATATTTAAAAAGCTCAAAATAGCTAAATTACCCTTTCCGGAGGTTCTGCGGCCGTATAATTCCATGTGTGGTCCGCACTTGGCTTCAGTCATGAGGGGAGTTGAATCTGCGGCCGAACAATTTTGAACTGCGTCCGCATCTCTCATATTCTGCAGTCCTCACATTTTTGGGTGCGGTCGCACAGGGCTCTTCTACGAACCGCACATTTCTGAGTGCGACTGCATTAGCTGACTTCTGTGGCCGCACAATAATTGTGCGGTCCGCACTTCTTCTGAGCTTGAAATGAGAACTCTTTGAATTTTTGATCTTGCTTAGCTTCTACGGCTGAACATTTCATGTGCGGACTGCACTTTGCACTTGGGATCTGATAAGTCTTCCCTTAGAATCTTCGGACCGCACTTTGAGCTTATGTGCCTTATTTTGTCCTCGAGTTCAGATCACTCCTTCGTGAGTCGCAATTCATATTAGTAGCTCATTCTCCAATTAGTCCTGCAATTAAGCATATTTAATTAGTTTTCGGGAATACAATTAAATGCTTTGGACTAATACGAAAGTAAAATGGTGCTAATAAGTAGTCAAAATCCTCATTTATCAGTTTACCAGAACGATACCCAGTAAGTATCAAGCCTATACTTAGTAGAGTATTAACGAGTCTAGGTCAAGACACCAATAGGATATAAATGGCAGAATGAAGACCTAATAACAAGGAGTAATTAGAGGTAGAGAAATAACTAATACGAAACAAGTTCATAACATAGACTAATGCTTGAATTGTAAGCATAGAGATAACATAAAGGAAGCAATTAAAAAGAACCACCATAGTCAAATACAGATCCAAACTGATAAGACAAGGAATAATAAAAGAAACAAGAAGTGTTTCACCAATAACCCTTTACAACATGAGATAAACATCAAGAATCACATACAAGGTACCACCTCGTATACATAAGAACCAATACCGAGGTACCGCCTCATATACAACAAGAATCACAACCGAGGTACCGCCTCATATTAAAAAAATTCAATTTCAATCACAAACCTTCCTTATACAGCCACGTGAGACTTACATTTAAATAGTTTTGAAAATATATTTTCTGAAATAGCTACACGCACTTTTTCCCATCTTATCACGTGGTGTGGCGTCAAATAATTCCCTTACAAGAAACACGCACATAAGTCTCACATTATGTTGTTGCATGCACGCTAACAGCTATCCTTATACCGTTGCATGCGTATCGATATCACATCACAATAACAACTCACACAACAAGAGCCCCACAACTTGCTAATAATCAACAATATCAATGTCTCCACAACAATAACCCATGGCTCAACTACAAATTGTACAAGAATATCAACAATAACGATGAATAGAAATTTTACAACTTCGCCTCAATGTGATGACGACTTTTACAACTTCAACACCATTAACTCAACAATGAGAAAGATAATGTGTAACCAAAATTTTAAATAAGAATAATTCACAATGGAAGAGATAACATGTAACGATGACTACAAATAAGGATAATCAACAATGAAAGAGATAACATGTAACAATGACTTCAAATAATGATATATCAATAATGGAAGAGACAACATGTAACAATGACTTCAAATAAGGATAAGTATAATGGAAGAGGTAACACATAACAATGGCTTCAAATAAGGATAAATCAACAATGGAATAGAATAACATGTAACAATGAAAGAGGTAACAACTTCAACTAAAGCATAAGAGCAAAATATCAAGTAAGATGTACAACAAGTGTTAACAAAGTCATTTAAGGCATGTAAAGATATACTAACACAAGTAAGAGTAGATTGGCGATAAGAATTTAGAACATGATATGAATATTCAATTAAATCATGGAAAGAGTCTAACTAGCCTAAACCGTTCAAATACCACATATAACCCATGTACTCACTCATCACCTTGCATACACGGCTTTCACATAGCACAAATCAATCGTAAATCCTATGGGGTAGTTCCCCCGCACAAAGTTAGGCAAGATACTTACCTCAACTAGGCCAACTCAACCCTCAAAAATAGCTTTTTCCCTAAAATTCGCCTCGACAAGGCTCAAATCTAACTAAAATTGACTTAATATCATCAAACAATACAAGGAGAAACAATTACAATAGATAAAGCTACGATCTTTACACTTTTCCAAAAATCAACAAAAGTTAACTTGGGGCCCGCCCGGTCGAAACCCGGGTCCAAGGGTTGATTCTAACTACCCATAACCCAACAAGTCCATATATGTGATTAGTTTCAAAATTCGAGTCCAAATCGACTCTCAAAACTCAAATTCTTATTTTTCAGAAACTTGACCAAGTTTCACAAATTTTTACTTTGATTCACATGATGTTGATGTTAAATCTGATGAAATTTTGTTGGAAATTGATTAGAACCACTTACCCAATGCTTGTAGATGAAAATCCCCTCTCCATATCGCCTTCTACCGAGTCTAGGGTTTTTAAATGTCAGAAATGAGATGAAATTCTGACTTTTGCAACCTTATGTTCAGTTGCAGATGTTGCAATTATGACATTGGTTCGCAATTGTGATCCCCTCGCAATTGCGAAGAAAGCTCGCAATTGCGGCACTAACAGGCTTTGGGAAGTTCCTGCAAATGCAAAGACAGGTTAGCAAATGTGAACCATGTTTCCTTCGCAAAAGCAACAAAATTGTCGCAAATGCGAACCTAGACAGCCCCAAATCAACATGGAAAATGCAACCTAGGCGTCACAATTGGGATACTTGTGATTACCTGCTAAGGTCGCAATAGTGACCTTTTGTGTTCGCAAATGTGGCACGAGAGGCAGTTTCTGTTTTTCAGTCAAACCTTCTGAAACATGTCTGAAACTCATCCGAGCCCTCGAGGCTCCAAACCAAACATCCACACAAGAATAAAAACATCATATGAACTCGCTCGTGTGATCAAAACACAAAACTAATATCTAGAACTACGAATCGGACACCAAAACACATGAATTTCTAAGTAAATTTCAAGAACCTCTAGAATTGTAACTAAGCGTCTGAATACTATCAATTCAACTCCAAATGATACTAAATATTGCAGACATGTTCTAAATAGCATAATGGACATATTCCAAGTCCTAAAATCAAATTCCAAACTCGATAGCTAGCAGTCAACCTACGGTCAAACATTTCAACTTCTAATTGCCAAATCTCGGCAAAACAACAAAAATCAACCTAGAGACTTCCGAATTCAATTTTGAGCATATGTCCAAGTCCAAAATCATGCTACAAAGCTATCGGGGCCATTAAAATTCCGTTCGGGAGTCATTTTCACACAAAAGTCAAAGTTTGGTCAACATTTCTAATTCAAGCTTCTAAGTCAAGAATCAACGGGTTCAAATCAACCCAAAATCTTTCCAGAACAAAACTAATCAACCTATAAGTCATAAAATTATAAAAACACATGTGTGAAGCATCAGAAAGGAAACAAGGCTCAATTACACAAAACGATCGGTCGGATTGTCACAGAATGTGATTGTTAGCATGACTATAGCTAAATTTCTATCTAGAGTTTGATCGAACCTTTTGAAGGATGAACTCCCGTTATATTTAAATATTGTTTTGCCTTTTAATTTCTCTATGTGTTCAACTATATGCTTAATTTAGTTAATTGAATGCTATCAATTAACGATTCCTATATAATGTGTATTATTTGAGAAAGAGTGCATATTTAGGTTGTTATTGAACAACGTTACTCCTGAATATGAGAGATCAATATGGAAGATTTAAAGGTGGATTTAGAGATTACAAAACCTTGATGTGATCATAGTGAGTGGTAAGAAAAAGGGCAACTAGCGTAATTCGAGAGCGTGGATATAGTAAATTATTATAGTTACTCGAGAGAGAATTACAATAACTAAAGTGCTCACGATCCATAGAGATTAATTATGCAAAATTATAGGAGATGTAGCAGAGAGGATTTTGAAAATTAGTAAAATCATAACTTTAGGACTTCTCGTTCTTGTTTGCAACATTTAGTTATACTAATGATATTATATTACTATGTTCTTACTACTTGCCTTAGTTAAGATCAATTAAGTGATATTTACAGATTATTTGAATTCTTGAGAGATGAATAATTATAGTTAATTCCATGTGAGACTCGACTCCAGACTCTTGAACAAGATTATATTTACTACCTCTTAATCCTTTTTAAAAGTTGTAGTTAGGCATGATCAAATTTTGATGTCGTTATCGAGAAACTAATAGTGTTATTGATTACTACTAGAAGGATTGCTAGAATTCTTAGTTTGGTCATTTTTTTATTATAAAACTCTTAATTCATTGAAACTTTAATGTTTGCAATCTTGTGTGTCGTAAGTTTATGCCCATAAACTCCTCAAGACTTGTTGAATTATTTGAAGCATTACCGGAACCTAAGAAAGCTTTCAGGGCACTAAAACATACTAACAAGAGAAATAGAAAACAACAAAAACTGAACGAGCTAAATAAATTTGAAATTGGTGACGTCGAGAATAACAACATAAATAACAAAATAATCAGCGTAATTTAAACAACAGAGAGGTGGAACCTCCAATGCCGGAAGCTACTTCATATGATTAGTCTCAACCCACCACTGAAAATCTAGCAACAACAATTGTATTCCCTGAGATACAAGCGGAGACATTCCAAATCATGAACAACATGTTGCACTAGGTTCAGAATAAACGACTATTCTCTGGGCCCCATCTTGAAGATCCACAAGAACACTTAAAGAATTTCTTGTCAATTTGTATTACTCAAAGGCAGACTAATATGACACCAGAAGCAATTCGGCTCTTATTGTTTCCATTATCGGTTACTATAGAAGCACATACTTGATTAAATTTGCTCCCCATCAATTCCATAAACACTTGAGAAGAATTAGTCAAGCAGTTCTTGAACAAGTTCTATCCACTGCGAAGCAGATTGACGAGATATTGTAGTTTAGCCAAAATTCTTTGGAAACTTTGCAAGGAACTTGGGAAAGATTCAAAGGGATGCTGGTGAAGTGTCCACACCATGGTATTCCTGATTACATGTTCGAACCTAGGTACTATATGAGTTTAGCTGACTGTCTGAAGGCTAATGTTAACGCTTCAGTAGGAAGAGCATTCTTAAGAAAATATTCACTGATTGTAAAAAAATTCTTGAAAAGTGGTTCAGAATTTAGGCTGGATGACGAGGGACACGATCCCACCCAAATTGTTCATTCGGTCGCTCTTGACCCAAACAATACAAATGCTGAAAATAATGCCACTTTGATGAGCCAAATAAGTCTGTTAACAAAGAAAATTGATGATAGGGGCACAAAATAGGTACACATTGTAGACACAACAAATATAGGACTATGTACCCCATGCATTAGTCATCCATATGTATGCTCGTGGAATGGCGATAGTGATAATTAGATATTTACTAAGGATATGAATTATGTGAAAACTTAAGGGACAGAGACAAGGTGGATAGTAGTGGGGACAACAAAACCAATAATATAGACTCAATCAATAGTAGTACAATTACAATCTTGGGGGTGCACGACAATAGGGACAAAGGAGCCCTACATACGACAACCAGGGTATAATCAACAACAACAACAACAATTGTCTTATCAAACAACCGTAACAACAATAGGTAGCTAGACAAGAAGATAGTAACTTGGAAAAAATCAAGGGGATGCTAAAAGAGATTATTTGTTCTAATGGAAAAATACAAGAGAATATAGTTGCACATGACTCAACTATTAGAGGCATTGAAACTCAATTAGGCCAGCATCAGTGCCACTTGACACTGATGAATCGACTAGGATGACAAAGGTGATAATTAAACAAGCACAGACTGATAATTCTAAAGACAAAATATTTGAACAACCTCAAGAAGAAGTTCTAGAAAAGGTGCCCAAGAAGAAAAATACACAGGTGAGCGGCTAGAAGTGACTCCCAGCGCCATTCCCCCAAAGGTTAGGAAAGCATAAGAAAAACGATCAATACAAGAAGTTCATTGAAATTCCAAGGAAAATTCAATTGAATATTCCTCTGATAGATAACTTGAGGGAAATGCCAGGATATGCAAAGTTGATGAAAGATTGGATGTCTAGAAAGTTTTATTCCAGGACCTTTCTACTATGAATTTGCCCAAAACTTGCAATGATGTGGTGATGAAGCCTATAGGTCAAAAGTTGTTTGATTCCGGAAGTTTTACAATTCCATGCACAATTGGAAGTTATGCTTTTGCAAAGCATTTAGTGACTTGGGGGAGAACTATATTGATGCCTTTGGCTATTTATACGAAGTTGGAAATTGGTAGAGCTAGACCGACATCTATGTTGTTGCAACTAGATGATTGAACATGGGCCGACAGGAATTCTTGATAATGTGTTCAAGTGGGAAAGTTTGTATTTCCTGCTGATTTTGTCATTCTTGATTGTCGTATTGATGAAGAAATACCTATAATATTGGGAAGGTCATTCTTAGCCACTGGAGAGCATTGATAGTTTGTGAGTATGGTTAATTTAAGATGAGATTAAAAAATGAAGAGATCATATTCAATGTGCAATACTCTATGAGGAGACCTGGTGAATTTGCAATTTGTTCATTAGTGGAAGCGGTTGATGTGATTTTACAAAAAGGAGTATGGAGCTCTTCATTTTAGTGATCCATTAGAAGCATGCTTAATGAACCTATAAAAGGTGGATGGTGAGAACTTGGAATGGGTTTTGGCCCTTGAAGTCCAAGGATTTTGAAAAAGGGAACCTTATTTTGAACCCTTACACTTAGAGGTGAGGAAGACACCTCCAGCCAAGCCATCAATAGAGGAGCGTCCACATTTGGAACTTAAGCTGCTTCCAACCCACCTCGGGCATGCCTTCTTGGGACCTAACTCTATTTTACCAGGTATTATCTCATCTGGTTTGTTAGATGTGTAGGTAGAACAACTTTGCAGGTTTTGAATGAGTGCGAGACTGTTATTGGTTGGACCATTGATAACATAAAAGAGCTTTTTATATGCACAAGATTCTACTGGAGGATTGACAAAAACCTTCCAGAGAACATCAAAGAAATCTAAAACTCAATATGAAAGAAGTGAAAAAGGATGTGATCAAGTGGTTGGATGTGGGGATCATCTTTGACAACAACTGTGTTAGCCTAGTTCAATGTGTTCTGAAGAAAGGTAGGATGATTGTAGTGCAAAACGGGAAGAATGATTTTTGGACTAGAATAATGACGGGTTGGTGAATCTGCATGGATTATAGGAAACTGAATAAAGGCATCCGAAAAGGTCATTTTCCCTTGCCATTCTTTGATCATATGTTGGATAGGTTGGCTGGAAGGTCTAACTTTTTGTATACGGCTAAAATCGGAGAGACCGGTTTTATGATTATTATGACTTTTCATTGACCGCCTTCAGAAGGATCGAGGTTCAACCCCGAGGGTTCCATATGCTCGACCTTGGGGCAGTATAAATCGGTGGCTATCATGGTCGAGTCGGAAGCTCCCGAAAGGCACGTAGTTAGAGTTGACCAGGTCTGCAAGAATAGTACAAGTACGTATCGTTGCATTAAATAGCTGTACCGGCTGAATATCTTTGTAATAAATATTTATGTACTATGTTGGGATTTTCCCCTATATAAAGGGGATCCTTATTATTTATTGCACACATGATATTCAATACAAGAACATTCTCTGCTCTCTAACTTAAACATTCCCCATTGTTGATCCCTTTGATTTATTGCTTACATTTATTGTGCTCTATTGATTGTTCTTCATTTATTACTCATCATTGATCATAAATAGCCGCCTTCGAGTCCCTTAACACTGTTAGACATTCATCGGTCATTCACTACTATCACCGAGCCTCGACCTCGAGGTCCTATCTCGGCCCGCTCGAGACCACGACCTAGGGCAGTTTGGTTTGCATATCTTAGCTCTCTTTGACTCTTATCGTATTTCCTCAACTCACACTTAGCATCTATGGCCTAAAAACTAGTATTAAAATAAATCACATATTTTTAGAACCACAAAATCAAATATAATTGTAATTACCATTTTCAAGGTAAACAGTTTGGCACCCACCGTGGGGCTAAAAATAATAGTGATTGTTTTAGTGCTAGTTTACTAAAAAAACACAAGTTATTCTTCACACATTTTCTTGTCCAAAATTTTTTGGTTTCAGGTCAAAATGTCTAACTCAGTGAATACACATGAAAACAACGGCTCTGAGAACCATGGAGAGAATAGTGTAGATGTTTCGGGCACTGGTGTACCACTGCAAAACCCTGAGAACACACCATAGCCAATTCCCGTGGATGTGGGCTCGCAACGCCCAACACGTCGATATAAACTCCCGCACTGACAGGGGTGCACGCCGAGAAAACGAACAGGAGTTTTAGAAAACTTCATCTCGGGAGGAAAGAGAGGTTAGCCTTCGCGTCATTTTTGAAATGTTGCATGCACAATAGTTGGCGATTGCTCAGCTGCAAAGCCATCAAAAAACTACAAGTACAGCAGCGCCGGGAATGACTCCTCGAGTCGAACAGGCATCGGAGAAGTCGAGAGACAACATATCAGCAGCCGACCCACTATTATGAAGATGCTCGAGGACCTCACGAAGAGGATCGGATTGAGTGAAAAGAGGATAGAAGCTAACAACAAAAAGGTGGAGACCTACAATTCAAGGGTCGACCAGATCCCAGGCGCACCCCCAATTTTGAAGGGTGTGGATTCAAAGAAGTTCGTGAAAAATCCATTCCCATCAAGTGCGGTTCCGAAGCCTATCCCGAAGAAATTTAGAATGCCCGATCTCCCGAAGTACAACGGGACCTCAGACCCCAACGAGCACATCACTGCTTACACTTGTTCCGTAAAAGGAAACGACTTGAAGGAGGACGAGATTGAATTTGTCCTATTGAAACAATTCGGAGAAACATTGTCAAAAGGGGCCATGATGTGGTATCACAACCTAACCCCGAATTCAATAGATTCATTTGCCATGTTGGTAGATTCTTTTATATAGGAGAATGTCGGTGCTATCAAGGTTGCTACAAGGAAATCTGACGTCTTCAAAATCAGGTAGAGAGAAAACGAGATGCTACGGGAATTTGTATCTCTCTTTCACATGGAACGAATGGAATTACCATCGGTCTCCGATGACTGGGCAGTGCAGGCCTTCACCCAAGGCTTGAACGAACGAAGCTCAATAGCTTCGAAGCAACTAAATTAGAACTTGGTAGAATATCCCGCCGTCACTTGGGCGGATGTCCATAACCGATATCAATCAAAGATTAGGGTCGAAGACGGCCAACTGGGAGACCCCTCGGGCTCGATATACCCTAGCAGGCTCCTAGCAAAGGAACCAAGGCCAAACAAAGAAAGGTATCAACCATACACTGAAGATCGAAGAAATGCCCCAAGGCGTAACATACCTCGAAACGACTGTAAGGCACATCGAGGTGAGAATCCTCGGGGACTCGTGAGTAGAGTCGGTTTCGACAACATGCAGGATCGGTGGAGGAAACCTCGATTATCTGAGTACAACTTCAACATTGATGTTCGGACATCATACCGGCCATAGATAAAATCAAGACACCATGTGGACAAAACCCATACTATCAGATCCATCGCAAAGGAACCATAACTTGGTGTGCGGATTTCACGACACACACAGTCATAGGACCGAAGATTGTAGACAACTCCGGGAGCAAGTAGCCCGACTGATCAACAAAGGGCACCTCCGAGAGTTCCTTAGCGACTGGGCTAAAATCAATTTCTCGAAAAAGAGGCGATTAGGAAAAATGAAACAGAAGAGCCACAACATGCCATCCACATGATCATAGGAGGAATTGACATCCCACAGGAACCCGTTGTCAAACGAACAAAAATATCCATCACCAGGGAAAAGCGAACTCGAGGTTACATACCCGAAGACGCTCTCACATTGAGCGACGAGGACATCAAGACCCTGTCTCAACCTCACAACGACGCATTGGTAATTTCTTTTCTCGTGAATACATTTCGAATTAAACGTGTGCTTGTGGATCCAAGTAGCTCGGCCAACATAATCAGGTTGAGAGTGGTGGAGCAGCTCAGACTGCTCGACCAGATCGGGCCCTCCTCTCAAGTCCTCAACGAATTCAACATGGCGAGCGAATCAACAAAAGGGGAGGTCACCCTCCCGATCAACGTGGACGGCACAACTCAAAATACCAAGTTTCACGTCATCGACGGAGACATGAGGTACAATGCCTTTCTCGTAAGGCCTTGGATACACTGCATGAGATTTGTACCGTCAACCCTTAATCAAATGATGAAGTTTCCAATGAAGGAGGGAATAAAAACAGTTTACGGAGAGCAGCATGCTGCAAGAGAGATGTTCGCGGTACACAATGTGGTACCGGCATCAACACCTTTTGCATCGAAGGAGCCAAAGGATAAGCAAAAAGCCAAGTAGCAACCTCGAGCTACATCCTCGGCTGCACCCAAATGGATAAGTAAAGGACTGTATCACGTCCTCGGAACAAGCAGTTGAAGCACATCGAGGCTCGAACGTCATCACTGCAAAGGTATAATCGTCTCCCTTTTATTTACATTTTACGCTAACTTATATGCAGGTGTCTGATTAGAAAAGTCGAAACACCTTCCAGCTCGAAGACCTTAGGTTTTAAAGCATGTGTTGCGCTCTTTTTTCCTTAGATCGGATTTTATCCCAAATGGGTTTTACCGACAAGGTTTTTAATGAGGCAACATCAATATGCTACCTAAGGAAACTTAAAAAGTATTGAGGTTTCTCTGCGATCAACCTCGAATACTGGGGGGCATCCCCCCCCCCCCCGAAAGGTCACCTCCTCGGAGAAATTGAAGTAAGCCAAAAGGGTCTCGATAGGAGAATGACATATCGGGCCAAACGGTCAAATAAACCGTGTCCGCATAGAATACTCGAAACCTCGACGGAAAAAACAATGTATACTTGTACCAAGTAATTAGAGGAATATCTTTTATCCCCAAAAGATTTGTGTTTTCAAAAAGGTTTGCTATTTCCACTAGAAACGACCCAAGGGCCAGGAAGTTTCCGAACACTCGGGACTCACACCAAAAACTAGAAACCGTAAGACCTTAGGGCCAGTTACTTCGAGCTCACCAGCCCTCAATAAGGCAGCTTCAAGATTACAAGCAATGGCTCTAGAGCCAAAAACTTTCGAGCTCTCAGGGACTGTCGTCGACTATCACCCCATCGAGCTATCAAAAACTCGAGGCCATAAGACCCGATCGGAAAACCTTGAGCCCAAAAAGCCTCCATATGGCAACGCCAAAACTATAAGACCTCAAGTAAGGCATGTCCAAATTATAAAACCTTGCAAAAGGCATAATCCCGATTTTAAAGCCAAGGCTATATATTCGAACTTGTAAGACCCCTAAAAGGGCATACCCTTGATATAGACGCCAAGGCTACCTTACTCGGGGATTAAAAGGCTACGGCCAAAAACACAATGACTACGATCAAAAGGCTACGACCAAACATAATGACTACGGTCATAAGGCTCTGGCAAAACATAATGACTACGTTCATAAGGCTCCGGCCAAACTAACACGACTCGGGGACGCCCGACCGTCGCCATACAATCACAAATACTTCGAAATAACTTCGAAAAAACCGGTTAATCAGGCTACCCTCGGCATAAGCAAAAGAGCTTCGATAATATCAGCTCCAACAAGGCTTCGAAACTTCAACCACCGAGCGATACCTCCCGAGGTGCTCATTTATCATCACACAACGGGTCGCAATCGAGGTTCTCATTGAACCGTCGAAGAGTCAGACGAACACAGAAACTTCAAAAAAAGTCTTTAGCAAGGGAATCTATAGCTATACTAAAGGTCGTATTGACCCAACGCATAAGAGCCTAAGCTCCAGCTTAAAAATCCTCAGGGCCAATTCAAAAACCTAAGGGTCGATGAGCTCGAGTTGAAACCCGACTCGAGGACAGAGCCCTAAACGGTTAACTAAAAAGCTCCTAAGGGACAATACATAAGAGCCTACGGGCCAGCCTAAAAATGCCTAAGGGAAAAGGCATGAGAGCCTACGGGCCAGCCTAAAAAGCCTCAGGGGAAATCTATAAACCTAAGGGTTTTCCACCCCGAAGTTCAATTCATCGGACCAGCTATCGACAATTGAAATTCAAAGACAAAAGGAGAATAGATACAAGCAAATTGAAAGTATAAAAAGATTTTTTTCCTATAGATATACAAATATACATTCAAAAGTTCTCTCAAAGGGAGTCTTATACAAAGCAGAAAAGAAAGCCTAGACTACTTTCCCCTCGGGGACTGTGGCTCTATCGGCCTCTTCCTCATTATCCTCGGAATCGGATACAAGAAATTTGGTGTCGTATTCATCCGCCCCGGCCTGCTCTATCTCTTCCGAGAGATCGAAGCCCCTAGCGTTGATTTCCTCGAGGGTTTCCCTTCGTGATTTGCTTCGGTCATTATCACTTCTCCTGCTCTCACGATTAGAATTCCCTCTCAACTTGGCTCGAGCATCGGCAACGTCCTTCAAATAGACGACCACTTTCTTATTAGTCTTAGCTTGAATCTCTTCAGCTTCAGCTCGGGCGTCCACGACCTCCTTTATCTTCAACAGATCAGACTCGAGCTTTAAAATCATGCTCATCTGGACTGAGCCGTTATCACGAGCATTCCGGAGTTGCACTTCGAGGGCTGAAACCCAGGCCAAAGAATTCTTCTTGGCCGCAACTTGGTCATCGATCTGAGCCCTTAGCTCACTACACTCATGGTTAGCCTAGCCAAATTTTCCCCAGAGGCGTTACAAGTCCTCTATCTTTCTTTGCAGCTGTAATATCAAAATGTTAATCTCAAAAAATAGGAGTAGAAACATGCATATCATCGAAACAAAGGTTACTTGTCTCTCGAGGCGGTCTTCATAGTTCTGGCATCGATTCACCTCGTACCGAAGGTGCGGAAACTCCTTCGCTTTTTTATCACAAAGAAGCTTGAGGGATTTCTCCCCGTCCAAGGCTTTTCTCAACTGAGCCTCGCAGCGAAGCAACTCGGACTTGAGCTTGTCAAAATGAAAAAGAAGCTTCAGTTAGAAAATGAAAACACGGAGTTAAGAAAGACACAAAGATCATCAAAACGTACCAAAGAACAAAATCGCTGAGCCTCCTCGAAGGTCGAGCGAGCATCTACTGGTGTGGACTCTTCGGCCCCAGTCGGACCATCCCGAGAAGGGACATAATCATTAGGGACTCCTCTCCCATCAGGAGGTCCTTGGCCCCAAACATCCCTCGAAGTACCTTCGATGGGATTTGAATGTGGCGGCAGAATCCCTTTTCCCTCAAAGTACCTTCGATGGGGGAAGAATACGGTGGCAAGGGAGGAACCACTCTCCCAAGGCTGGAGACCTCGGGCTTGACAGGCTCAGCTTCATCGCCTTTATGCCTCTGGGCAGACCTTGCCTCACTGTGAGCTTCCTCACCTACCGAGGATTCCTTCCGTTTATTTTCATTCTTCGGCCCCGAGATGACCCCTCCTCCTCTCTAAGAGGACACGGTCTCATCTCGGAGAATTCTCCAATGCCTGTAATAAAGGAATTAATAAAAGGGAAAGATTTTCCTGAAAGAAAGGAACCTTACGGCTCTTACCATGATGTTTGGCCTCCTATCCACCCTTTGACAGGTCTCGCCACTTACGCTAATCGTAAGACAAGCAGGCCGCCAATCTCCGAGTCCAATCCGCCAGGTCGGGGACCTCAAATGGCAACCACAGAGTTGTTGCAAAAAGGAAAAAGAGACATTATTACGGGGTATGCCTCCACTATGAAAAAAATGATAAAGGCACGAGTGTACCACTTACGTGTTAAATTCCATTTCTCAGGAAAGGGCATGAACTCCGCCGGGATAATATCGGCGGTCCGCACTCGGGACAAATCGACTTATCCACCCTCGGTCCCCCTCTTCTTCATCGGTGGCAACAAGGGGCTGGGTGGATCGATGTCGGAGAGTGATCAGGCCCTGATAGTACGAGGGCCAGTATAATCTGATGAGATGACTAAGGGTGAATACGTGCCCAGCTTTCTTCGTAAAGAACCTCATCATCAGCACTATCCTCCAAGAAGACAGGTGAACGTGTGCCAGGGTAACCCGCTATCTTCTATAAAGGTCAAGAACGACTCTGTCAAGAGGGACCAACGTAAAGGGGTACGTATATATGTTCAAAAACCCCTCTACATTGGGCCATGATATCCTCTTCCATGGAAGGTACCTGCAGTACCACCTCTTCTCCCCATCCGCAGTCTCTCATTGTTGCCTCGAGGTGTTCTTCTCCTATTGACAGGATGAACCTCGATGCATGCTCACGATGGCCCCAAATATTGGTAGGTCGCTCTAACGCGAAGTCCCTCCTCGAGATGAAGCAGCCCCAGGTTTGTTCGCCTAACGCAGGCGGTGTACCACCGACCGAGAAACAAGCAGAGGTAGAACTCTCCTCTTCTTGGTGAGCAGATTTTGGCATAGCAGCCATAACTACTATGGCAAAAGGATAAGGAGATAAAAACTCAAGCGGAAACTTTAAACTAAAATGTTAGAAGAATTGGTGCGAGAGGAAAAGGCTTTATGAAAAGGATAACAACTCAAAATGGAAAAGTCCTCAAATGGGAATAAAGCCAATACATATATAGACCAAGCGGTGAATGTTCGCCTACTTTGAAGGCCAATTAATTCTGACCATGCCATTACCACTTTTAGGGAAATGTACCAGTGGGACCACCTCGGTCACTTCACAAGTCATGTCATCTGGATGACGCTGTCATGCAGCGTTTTAAGGATCAAGGTCCTCGTATCAATCTAGCCTCAAGATGGTGCCCGATATCGTGGATCTCTATTACTGTAATTATAAGCTCTAAGGAGCTTCTAATATCAATCTAACCCCGAGATCGTGCTCGATCTTGAGGATCCCTGTTACTTTAGTCTAACCTCGAGATGGTATCCGATCTCGAAGATCTCTATCCCTACAAGAATAGGCTCTAAAAGAGCTATCAATCCCACCTCAGGATGGTGCCCGATCTCGAGGATCTCTGCTACTATAATTGGAAGCTCTAAGGAGCTATCAATATCGATCTATCCTCGAGATGGTTCCCGATCTCAAGGATCTCTATTACTGCAAATATAGGCTCTAAAAGAGCCGCCAATCTAGCCCCGAGATGGTGCCCGGTCTTGAGGACCTCCGTTTCTACAAGTATAAGTTCTAAAAAGAACTATCAATATCCACATATCGATCTAGCCTCGAGATGGTGACCAATCTCGAGGGCCTCTATTATTCCAAGTATAAGTTCTAAAAAGAACTATCAATATCCACATATCGATCTAGCCCCGAGATGGTGCCCAATCTCGAAGTCCTCTATTATTCCAAGTATGGGATCTAAAGAGCCGACATCAAAATTCAAAAGATTGTCATTGCATTGAAAAATAAAAGACTTAAGCAGAAATTCCTATTGCATTCACAAAACTATATTTACAAAACAAATCTTTACAAAGCTCCCCCGAGGAGCCCATATACAAAAAGAAAAGGAAAAAGAAAGAAAAAATAGTGAAGCGAGTCTATTCCTCGCCTTCGCTGATATCTGAGTCGCTACCAGAGTCGCTATCGGAGCCCTCGTTCGAGGAAGTTGAAAGTGCCGATTCTTCTTCTAAAGTCTTGGCCTTCTCAATCTCAGCAGAGAGATCGGCACCTTTGGCACTTGCTTCTTCGAGGGCCTGCCTCCTAGCTTGTGAACGAGCATGAGCAATGGCCCGAGCGAGTTTGAGCCCGGCCTCTTCGGATATCTGCCTAGCCCGATCATTGGCGGAACCTGCATCTCCTTTGTATAAGGCCACATGCTCATCGGCCTCAGACTTGGCTGCAAATAATGAAGTGGCCTCCTCCTGGGCACTCTGAAGAAGATCCTGGGTCGAGTTCAACTCTCCCCGCAAAAGGTCCCTCTCCGAGGCCACGACTTTATTTTGCCTCCTTGGCTCGAGGACCTACGCATCCTTGGCCGCAACCTCTTCCTGGAGTTGCCCCACCAAGGGATTCTTTTGCTCAATCTGCAGAGTTGAATCGAGTTAGTAAACAACAACTTATGAGAGTAAGAAATGAACTTATAAATGCCATATTACCTGCTCGGCGAAGCTAGTTCGCTCCTGGTGAACTCCTTCCAGACTGTTCCGGAGCTCATTCAACTCCTCCTCCTTTCGGGCAGAGGAGGCCTTCGATTCATTCAGCTCCAAGGTGAGCTTCTAGAGCTCCGAGGTGAGCTTCTCGAGCTCCTCCTCGTGACAAGTAAGCTCATCATTCGGCTTGGAGAAAGCTTGGCCATACAATTTCATGGCTTGCAATGCGAAGGAAGAAAGTTAAATAAACAAGAATAAGAATCTGAAACACAGATGGTATATCAAGAAGGTCACCTACTTTTGAAGTTTCTCGTCCTCCTCGAGAGCGGCGAAAGCATTGAGATCGTCCTCCTCCTCCTCAACACCTTCAAAATAATCTTTGAATGAGTCATCCTTTTCCCGAGAGATATCCACATCGGCAGCGCCCCTGTTCTGCGCGTTCGTTATTTCCCCTGGGGAAAATGAAGGGCCCAAATTGAAGCTGCCCACAGCATCGAATTCTATTGGGGCTTCTTCCCGACCCCGAAGGACTTCGGAACCAATCCCTCTGAACTCATCGATACAGACTGTACCATTGGCTCGGAGACTGCGCTCAAGCCCTCCTCGAGGATCCCCTCCATGCAAGGTTATTCCACATCGGCCGTTTCAGATTCGGCGGCCCGATGCTCAACAGTCTTTCGAGTGTCCGCGCTCCATCTTACCCTTTGTACCAAAGGGCGGTCATCATCATTGTCATCTTCATCTGCGGCACAAAAACTTACAGCAGCATGCGAAGTCAAGACCGTGGCATCAGTCTTAAGCTTTTGGGTCTTGGGTTTCTTTATCTTTGGAGACTCTGATGATGCCTCCTTCTTCCTTTTCTTGTCTTTGGCGGATTTCAAAGTTCCCTCTTCACTGGGAGAGGTTCGTCTCATTGAAAAGCTATCCTCGAGGCCTTCACGAGCATGGTATATCAAATTTATTGCTATAAAGAGTACTTATATTAAATCCGGCAACAACGGCAAGGAGGGATTACTATGGTTCTTGGATTGCCACCGCGTCTTGGCCAAATCACGCCAAGATCACTTGTTGTAAGAGAAGGAAGAATCTATTTGCTTGATCCACCCCGGTAGGTTCTGAACCGCTCCAGGGAACCAAATGGTGGCTGCACAATCATAAGAAATCAGTTCAAAAGAAGAAAAAAGGGCAATAAAGTATGCTCGATGTAGTGATACTTACGCTTCACGTTCCATTCTTCCGGGAATGGCATCCGGTCAGCAGGGATGATGTCCGAGGTTCTTACTCTGACGAACCGGCTCATCCATCCCTGGTATTTGTCTTCATCGATGCTCACAAAGAACTTCTTCGCAGACCGATATTGTAGCTTAATTAAACCCCCTTGGAAGAGACGGGGGCTATACAACCTTATTAAATTATCGAGGGTGAAGCTCATTCATTCGATCCGGTTGGAGAAATATCAGAGCATATATACAATCCTCCAAAAGGAAGGATATATCTGACCGAGTTTCACTCGGTACTAACGGCAAAAGTCCAGAATCATCGGGTCTATTAACAAAGAAGAAGAAGGTTCCACGGGAGCTTGAGTGAATGGGTATGTGTACACGCTGAGGAAGCCAGCTTTGTGTGTCACTATGATTTCCTCAGCTTTGGGGATTTCTATTTGTACTGCCTCCCCCTAGCGGCAGTCCAGTTTTACCCTCTCTACTTTGGTTACCACACTGATGTACCGATACATGGGCTCGCATCAGCCCGGTGTGGAAGGAGGTCTATCGATGGTAAAGTCAGAGATCGCATCGAAAGAGCTTGGAATACATTGCTCAATACTCGGTGGTGTTTTTGGTTTGCCCTTGGATGGGCGTGCAGAAGAAGAGGTTCCCTCTTTCTAGGGTACCATCTTAGAAGTTTTTGCCATAATTATGGAAGTTTCTAAGAAAGGAGATGAAGAAGAAAGCGCAAAGATAAGATGAATGCATGATGATGCACTTAGCTCTAAAAACTTGAGGATGTTGTAGAAGTATGAATGATACACACCTAAGGTATTTATAGAAGCCATTTGGGCAAAGTTTGAGAAGTTGGAAAGTCGAACCAAAACGGTTCGTGGGATTCTGAATAATTGTGTTGACGGCAACCTCTACGCAGCCTTTGAGTCACGTCATTTAATGCTCTAACAAGGCTGACATCATGATGGAAGTATCGAAGAGGCAAGTGTTCAACACCGTTTCTTATCATTTCATTCTAAGAAACGCGGGGACTATCTGTATACGGCTAAAATTGGAGAGACCAATTTTATGATTATTATGGATTTTAACTGACCGCCTTCAAAAGGCTCGAGGCACAACTCGAGGTTCGACCCTGAGGGTTCCCTATGCTTGACCTCGGGGCAGTATAAATCGGTGGCTATCATGGTCGAGTCGGAAGCTCCCGAAAGGCACGTAGTTAGAGTTGACCAGGTCTGCAAGAATAGTACAAGTCCGTACCGTGGCATTAAATAGTTTTACCAGCTGAATATCTTTATAATAAATGTTTATGTACTATGTTTGGATTTTCCCCTCCTATATAAAGGGGACCCTTATTATTTCTTTCACACATGATATTCAATACAAGAACATTCTCTGCTCTCTAACTTAAACATTCCCCATTGTTGATCCCTTTGATTTATTGCTTACATTTATTGTGCTATATTTATTATTATTCATTTATTACTCATCATTGATCATAAATAGACGTCTTCGAGGCCCTTAACACTGTTAGAACTTCATCGAATCATTCACTACTGTCACTGAGCCTCGACCTCGAGGTCTTATCTCGGCCCGCTCGAGACCTCGACCTAGGGCAGTTTGGTTTGCATATCTTATCTCTCTTTGACTCTTATCTTATTTCCTCAACTCACACTTAGCATCTATTGCCTAACAACTAGTATTAAAATAAATCACATATTTTTTGAACCACAAAATCAAATATAATTGTAATTACCATTTTCAAGGTAAACACTTTTGCTTCTTGTATGGATACTCGGGGCTTAATTAGATATCTTTGCCCCTAAGGATAGAGAGAAAAACATATTCACCTTTACTTATGGTATCTATGCCTTCTGGGGAATGTCGTTTGGCCTATGCAACGCACCTGCCACATTTTGAAGACGTATGATGGCTATTTTTAATGATATGGTAAAGGATATTATGAAAGTGTAAATGGATGATTTCTCAATAGTTGGAAACTCGTTTGATGAATGCCTGAGAATTTTGAAAAGAGTGTTAAAGTGGTGCATGGAAGACTAACCTGGTGTTAAACCGAGAAAGTGTCATGTTATGGTACATGAAGTTATAGTCTTTAGGCACCGCGTATCAGAAAAAGGTATTGAGGTTGACCATGCTAAGGTTGATGTGATTTAGAAATTTCCACCACCCACCTCAGTAAAAACAATAAGGTGTTTCCTTGGTCACGCCTATTTCTAAAAGATTTCTCTAAAATTGCTAACTCCTTATGTAAATTACTTGAAAAAGATCAACCCTTTGTATTTTCTGATGATTTTTGGTTGGCATTTGAGGATCTGAAGAAGAAATTAGTGACTCCACCCATCATCAATGCACATGATTGGGAGAAATTATTTGAGCTTATGTGTAATGCTAGTGACTATGCAGTAGGAGAAGTGATAAGACAAAGCAAAGACAAAGTCATGCATCCAATCTACTATGCAAGTAGGACACTGAGTGGTGCACAACTCAACTACATAGTGACTTAGAGGAGATGGTAGCCGTGGTGGTTGAATTTGACAAGTTTAGGTCGTATCTCATAGGATCAAAGGTAATAGTTTATATGACCATGTTGCTCTAAAGTGCTTAATTTAGAAGAAGGAGTCAAAGCCACACATGTCGTTGGGTATTACTACTACAAGAATTTGGTTCGCAAATCCTTGACCGAAAGGGAACGGAGAACCAGGTGATAGATCACTTATCCATGATTGAGGTCACCAAAAACAAGGTAGAGATAGAAGAGATTTTATAGGCTTTTCCAGATGAACAACTATTAGCGACAAGCCTTGAGGAGCCACCATGGCATGATGATATTGCAAATAATTTGGCAGTGGTATTGTTCCTTATGACTTGTCCTCTACAAAAAGAAAATTCTTTTGTGATTGTTAAATGTAATTTTGGGATGAGTCGTATCTATTTAGGATATGTGTTGATAACATAATTTGTAGCATGGCCTAAAATGGATAATCACAAAATCCCCAAGAGCCCTAAAATTACTACCTAATTCTATGATTTTTGATAACTTAGGGGGAATTTAACTAGGAATTAATGTTTGAAACTAGTAAAACCATGGAATTTACTTACCTCAATAACAGTGGTGGAAGGTTCCTTGAAGAGCTCTCTAAGGACTTGAGGAGGAAGATGAAAATTGAGAAAATATGCTAAGTCTCGTATTTAATAACACTGCCCAGGGATTCCTTCACTGCGATCGCGACAAGGGCCCTGCGATAGCGAAGGCCAACTGGACAGACCTCTGCGATCGCGGCAGGGGTCCTGCGGTCGCGAAGGCCAACTGGTCGGACCTCTGCGATCGCGGCAGAGGTCATGCGATCGCGAAGATTAACTGTGCTCGGCCCTGGCTTGGCACTATGCGATCGCGAGGATGGGGTTGCGATCGCGAAGGCATGGAGTCCGGCCTTCCACGATCGCGAAGAACAATCAGCAGCCCAGCCAAATTCCTTCTCCGCGATCGCGACCCACCTTCTGCGATCGCAGAGAAGGAAACTAGACAGCAAAAATCTGATTTTTCCAACTTAGCTCCCGGGGGTCCAAAACTCACTCGAGCCCCTCGGGACCCCATCCAAAAGCACTGGCAAGTCTGTATTCATGATATGGACTCGCTCGAACTTCCGAAATGCGAAAAACAACAACGAAACTCAAAATTCAAACCCAAAACCAAATTGAATTATGCTTAAGAACTTAAGATTCTAGAATTCATTACAATGCGCCGAAGCGGCCTATACTACTCGGAATGATTTCAAATTTTGCAGACAAGTCGCAAATGACATAACGAAATTATTCCCGGTCTCGGAATAGAATTCGGACCTCGGTAACATAAAATCACATCCCAAATCACATTTAAAATTCTATGAAAATCCTCAAATCTTCATTAACTCTAAAATTTTCCCATTTTGATCTGAAACCAGTCAAATCAAGTCTGTTTCTTACCAAATTTCACAGATAACTTAAATAACACATATTGAACCTACCCCGGGCACCGGAACCATAATACGGGCCCGGCAGCACAGGTTTCACATCGAGGTTCATTTTCATAAGCCTTTATTATTTTCAGAAAATAATTTTCTTTAAAAATTCATTTCTCAGACTTGGGTCCTCGGAATTCGATTCCGGGCATTCGCCCAAGTCCCATATTTTCCTATGGACCTTCCGGGTCCGTTTACCAAAAATGTTGACCAAAGTCAACTTTATTAAATTAATTACCATAAATTCAACTCTTTATCAAGTTTTCACATAAAGGCTTCCCGGCAACGCACCGGGACTACGCACGTATATCGAGGTGAGATTAACGAAGGCTTTCGGGGCCTCGTAACACAGTCATAATTAAATTTACATAAGATGACCTTTTGGGTCATCACAATCTCCCCCTCTAAAATAAACGTTCGTCCTCGAACGGACGTAGAATCGTACCTGAAGTGTTGAATAGCTGCGGATACCTGCTCTGCATGTCCTCCTCGGACTCCCAAGTCGCCTCATCGACTGGTTGGCCCCTCTACTGGACCTTTATGGCAGAAATTCTCTTAGACCTCAACTGGAGGTCCTGCCTATCAATAATAGCAATTGGCTCCTCCTCGAAGCCCAACTTCTCATCTAACTAAATAGTGTTGAAATCAATCACGTGAGAGAAATCGGCATGATATCTCCGGAGCATGGATACATGAAAAACCGGATGAACTCCTGATAAGGCGGGAGGTAAAGCAAGCTCATAAGCAACCTCCCTGAATCGCCTCAACACCTCAAAAGGGCCTATAAACCTGGGGCTCAGCTTGCCCTTCTTCCCGAATCGCATAACGCCCTTCATCGGCGAAACCTTCAACATAACCTTATCTCCCTCCATAAATGCTACATCACGCGCCTGCTGATCTGCGTAACTCTTATGTATGGACTGAGCTGTTCGAAGTCTCTCCTGAATAATCTTCACCCTATCCAAAGCATCTCTCACCAAATCTGTGCCATATAACGTGGCCTCGCCAGGATCAAACCACCCGATAGGAGAACGACATCACCGGCCATATAAAGCCTCGAATTGAGCCATCTCGATGCTGAACTGATAACTGTTATTGTATGCAAACTCCGCCAAAGGAAAGAACTGGTCCCACTGACCGCCAAAATCAATCACACAAGCCCTGAGCATATCCTCCAAAATCTGAACTGTACGCTCTGACTGACCACCAGTCTGAGGGTGAAATGCTGAGCTGAGATCTATCTGAGTGTTCATCTCACTGTGCAATGCTCTCCAGAAGTGCGAGGTGAACTGAGGACCTCGATCTGATATGATGGACATCGTCACACCATGCAACCGGACTATCTCCCGAATATAAATTTGGGCCAACCTCTCTGTAGAATAAGTAGTAGCCACAGGAATGAAATGCGCCGATTTGGTCAATCTATCCACAGTGACCCAAACCGCGTCAACCTTCCGCAAAGTCCGAGGCAAACCAACCACGAAGTCCATGGTGATGCGCTCCCATTTCCACTCAAGAATGGGCATCTGCTGAAATAAGCCTCCTGGCCTCTGGTGCTCGTACTTGACCTGCTGACAATTGAGACACCTAGCCACATAGTGCACTATATCATTCTTCATCCGCCTTCACCAGTAGTGCTGCTTCATATCACGGTACATCTTTGTCGCACCCGGATGAACAGAATATCGGGAACTGTGGGCCTCTTCTAGAATTCTCTTCCTCAGGCCATCAATATTAGGAACACATAAAACGGCCTTGGAGCCTCAAGACACCATCCTATCCCAAAGTAACCTCCTTGGACCGGCCCTGGACCACCGTATCCCGAAGCTCTACAAGGCATGGATCATCAAATTGCCGAGCCTTAATCTCCCCCAACAATGAAGACTGAGCAACTACATGAGCCAAAACTCGACGAGGCTCCGAAAGGTCCAATATCACAAGGCGATTGGCCAAGGACTGAATTTCCAAGGCTAAAGGTCTCCCGTCAGCTGCAATGTAGGCCAAGCTACCCATACTTGCTGCCCTCCTGCTCAAAGCATCTGCTACTACATTCGCCTTGCCCGGGTGATACAAAATAATGAGATCATAGTCTTTTAACAACTCAAGCCATCTCCGCTGCCTCAAATTAAGGTCCCTCTGCTTGAATAAGTGTTGCAAGCTGCAGTGGTTAGTGTAAACCTCACATGACACACCATACAAATAGTGCCGCCAAATCTTCAAAGCATGAACAATCGCTGCCAACTCTAAGTCGTGCACCGGATAATTCTTTTCATTAACCTTCAGCTGGCACGAAGCAAAATCAATAACCCTGTCATCCTGCATCAACACACATCCCAACCCAACGCATGAAGCGTCGCAATACACATTGTACATCCCAGAACCAGAAGACAACATCAGAACTGGTGCTGAGGTCAAAGCTGACTTGAGCTTCTGAAAGCTCGCCTCACACTCGTCGGACCACCGAAACGAGGCATTCTTCTGAGTCAATCTGGTCAATGGAGCTGCATTAGAAGAGAACCCTTCCACGAATCGGCGATAATAGCCTTCTAGGCCCAAGAAACTCCTGATCTCTGAAGCTGAAGTAGGACGCGGCCAACTCTGAACCGCCTCAATCTTCTAAGGATCAACCTTGATACCTTCTCTGGATACCACATGCCCCAAAAATGCCACGGAATATAACTAGAACTCGCACTTGGAGAACTTAGCATACAACTTCTGTTCCCGCAAGGTCTGGAGCACAACCCTCAAATGCTGCTCATGCTCACCCAAGCTCTGCGAATAAATCAAGATGTCATTAATGAAGACGATGATGAAGGAATACATATACGGCCTGAATACTCTATTCATCAAGTCCATGAATGCTGCTGGGGAATTAGTTAAACCAAAGGACATCACCAGGAACTCATAATGTCCATATCTGGTACGAAATGCCGTCTTCGGAACATCTGAAGCCCGAATCTTCAACTGATGATAACCCGATCTCAAATCAACCTTGGAAAACACCTGATCACCCTGCAACTGGTCAAATAAACCATCGATGCACGGCAGAGGATACTTATTCTTAATAGTAACCTTATTCAGTTGGCGGTAGTCAATACACATCCGCATAGACCCATCCTTCTTCTTCACAAATAGGACTGGAGCACCCCCACGGCGACACACTCGGCCTGATGAACCCCTTATCCAACAACTCCTCAAGTTGCTCCTTTAACTCTTTCAACTTCTTAGGAGCCATACAATACGGGGGAATGGAAATAGGCTGAGTATCTGGGGCTAAATCAATACAGAAATCAATATCTCGATCTGGAGGCATACCTGGAAGATCTGAAGGAAATACGTCTGAAAACTCTCGCACCACCGGCACTGAATCAATGATCGAGGACTCGGCGGCGGTGTCCCGCACATAAGCAAGGTAAGCCAAACAACCCTTCTCGGCCATATGTCGAGCCTTTATGAAGGAAATGACCCGGCTGGAGGCACTAACTGAAGAACCTCTCCACTCTAGCCTAGGCGACTCAAGCATGGCTAAAGTGACTATCTTGGCATGGCAATCTAACACCGCATGATAAGGAGATAGCCAATCCATGCCTAGGATAACCTCAAAATCAATCATATCCAGCAATAAAAGATCTGCTTTTTATTGAAACTGCAGAAAGTGACCACACAAGACCGGTAGACCCGGTCTACCACCACAGAATCGCCCATAGGAGTGGACACATATATAGGGAAACCCAAGGACTCACGAGGGATATCCAGAAGATGAGCAAATAGTACTGTAACATATGAATACGTGATCCTGGATCATATAGTACCGAAGCCTCTCTACCACATACTGAGATAAACCTGTGATTACGGCGTCTGAGTCTACTGCATCTGATCTGGCCGGAATGGCATAAAATCTAGCTGAGGCTCCGGAAGACTGAACTCCCTCATAGTGAACATGAACTAACTGACCTCCTCCTAGCTGGCCTCCCCCTCTAGGACGACCCCTGCCAACCTGTCCTCCACCTCGAGGTGGCCGTACTGCTGGTGCTGAACTCCTAGGCTGATAACTCTGTTGCACTGCCTTGCCCAGATACCTGGGACAATACCTCCACGTATGACCCGGCTCCCCACACTCGAAACAACCTCCTGGCACTACAGCTCGCTGCCCTAAAGAGGAAGAACCCTAAATCGCCGAAGAGCGGTGCGAACCCTCTGGCAAGGCACTAAAATAGGAACTAGAGGATCTCTAATGACTGGAATTATCGCTGGGTGCACTCTAGATGGCTGGAGGACGATAGGAATGCTCTGGCATAGCGTCGAACTGAGGCCTCACTGAACCACCTCGAGGGGGTAGTGGGGGTGCTGAATATGAAGGTCTACTGGGCTGACCACCCCCAAACTGACCCCTGCTCATAGTTGAAGCGTCCCTGAACTCTCTTAAGAACCTATCCCTCTTGTCCTGTTGACCCTGCTGACCCTGTTCCCTACTCCTCAACCGATACCCCTCAATCCGTCGAGCTATTTCGACTACAAGCTGGTAGGGGGTACCCATATCCACCTCTCGGGCCATAGAGACCCTAATACCTAGATGCAAGACTGCCACAAACCGCCACACCCTCTCGGCATCAGTAGGAAGTATTTTAAGGGCATGGCGAGATAACTCGAAAAATCTAGCCTCACAATCAGTCACTGACATCTGCCCCTGCTCTAGTCGCTCAAACTGACCCCGTAGCTCCTCCCTCTTAGAAGGTGGAATGTATCTGTCCAGAAATAGCTGAGCAAATTGATCCCAAGTGACAGGAGGAGAATCTGCTGGTCTGCTGAGAATATAGGACTACCACCACCTGCGAGTTCTGCCCTATAACTGAAATGTGGTGAATTCCACTCCATGGGACTCCAAAATCCTCATGTTGTGCAGTCTGTC
>ML273564.1:528-15316 GCA_005239495.1 Nicotiana undulata
CACTCTTCTGCGTCAACTTGGTCATAGGGGCTGCTATAGATGAAAACCCCTCCACGAACCGGCGATAATAGCCTGCGAGGCCTAAGAAACTCCAAATCTCTGTGGCTGAAGTGGGGCTAAACCAATCTTTAACTGGTGAAACTTTCTTCGGATCCACCTGAATGCCCTCTGTCGATACCACGTGGCGCAAGAATGCCACAAAACTCAACCAGAACTCGCACTTAGAAAACTTGGCATACAATTGTCGATATCTCAGAGTCTGGAGGACGACTCTAAGGTGCTTCTCATGCTCCTCTCGGCTATGAGAGTATATCAAAATATCATCAATAAACACGATCCTGAATGAGTCCAAATAATGCCTGAATACCCGATTCATCAACTCCATAAAAGCAGCGGGGGCATTAGTCAACCCAAAAGACATGACCAAGAACTCATAATGCCCATAACGAGTGCGAAAAGCCGTCTTAGGCACATCAGACGCCCTGATCCTTAACTGATGGTAACCAGACCTCAAGTCTATCTTAGAGAATACCGTAACACCCTGAAGCTGATCAAATAAGTCATCAATCCTCGGCAAAGGATACTTGTTCTTGATANCTAATGAAGCCTTTATCCAACAAATCCTGTAACTGTTCCTTTAACTCCTTCAACTCTGGCGGAGCCATACGATACGGGGGAATAGAAATGGGTTAAGTGCCCTCAGCTAGCTCAAGACAAAAATCAATATCCCTGTCTGGTGGCATACCCGACAGGTCAGCAGGGAATACCTCTGGAAATTCGCGAACCATGGGCACAGACTCGATAGAAGGAACCTCAGCACTAGAATCACGAACATAGGCCAAATAGGCCAAACAACCCTTCTCGACCATGCGTTGAGTCTTCATATAAGAAATAACTCTACCATAAGAATGACTAGGGGTCCCTCTCCACTCTAAACGAGGTGCTCCTGGAAAGGCTAAGGTCACTGGCTTGGCATGACAGTCCAAGGTAGCATGATAGGGAGATAACCAGTCCATCCCCAATATAACATCAAAGTCAACCATATCAAGAAGCAAAAGGTCAACCTGAGTCTCCAGACCCCCAATAACTATTGCGCAAGCATGGTAGACTCGATCTACCACTATAGAATCACCCAGTGGTGTAGACACATGTACATCAGTACTCAAAGAATTACGAGGCATACTCAAATAAGGGGCAAAATATGAAGACACATAGGAGAATGTAGAACCCGGATCAAATAACACCGAAGCCTCTCGGCTGCGAACTGAAACTGTACCTGTAATAACTGCATCAGAAGCCTCAGCATCAGGACGAGCAGGAAAGGCGTAACACCGGGGCTGAGCCCCTCCAATCTGAACATTCCTGGGTCTACCTGCTGCAACCTGGCCTCTACCCCTCGCGGCCTCTGCTCCACCTCTATGAACCTGAACACCACCTCTGGCGCCTCGACCACCACCTCTAGCTGGATGAGGGGGTAAGGGTGCACCTGCTGCGGGAACCAAGGCACGGGAACCCTGATACTGGGGTCCAATCGAAGCTCGGGGGCAATACCTGGCAATGTGCCCCGGGCTACCACAACTATAACAAGATCTCTGCTGCTGTGACTGATGACTCGGGAACTGGCCCTGACGACCCTGATAACCACCCTGGTAACTCTGAAGCGGCTGTGCACGGATAGGTGCTTGGTGTGTGCTAAGATGAACTGGTGGTGCACTAACATGAGCCGGCGGTGCACGAGGATATACCTGAAGCGCTGACTGAAAAGGTCGGGGTGGATGACCCCTACTGAAAGAATCCCTACCTCCAGACGAGGATCCACTAAATCTACCAAAATGACGGGGCCTCTTGTCAGCCCCCTGACCACCTCCCTGTGACACAATCATCACAATCCTCCTGGCTACATCGGCCGCATCCTGGAATGAAATGTCAATACTCGACTTCCTGGCCATCTGAAGTCGTATAGACTAGGCCAGTCCCTCTCTCCCGATCAAAGGGGAGTATCATCAATGCATGCCTTGCTAGAGCGATGAACCTGGTCTCATACTGAGTAACAGACATAGATCCCTGCTGGAGGCACTCAAACTGCCTCCTAAGATCCTCTCGCAGAGTAATGGGAAGGAACTTCCCCAAAAATACCTCTGTGAACTGAGCCCAAGTCAAAGATGCAGACCCAGCTGGTCTAGCTAAACAGTAGTCCATCCACCAAGTCTTGGCTGCGCCAGATAGTCAAAAAGTGGCGAAGTCAACTCCATTGGACTCCACTATGCCCATGTTCCGAAGAACCTCATGACAACTGTCTAAATAATCCTGGGGATCCTCTGATGGTGCACCAGTAAAAGTAGCAGTGAATAACTTGGTAAATTTGTCCAGTCTCCACAACGAATCTGCTGACATAGCTGCTCCCTCAGCTATAGGTGCTGCAATACCTGGCTGTACTATTCCAGCTGGCTGAGGTGCCGGAGTCTGAAACTGAGTGGCAACCTGCTCTGGTGTATGGATAATAGGAGTCTGGGTCCCTCCCCCAGCCTGAGATCCAGCTGGTGCTGTAGGGAGAAGACCGGCCTGAGCCACACTCTCCATAAGTCCTACCAGACGGACTAAATCATCCTGAAGCACTGGGGTAGCTATGAACCCCTCTGGGACCTGTGCTGGTCCAACTGGGACTGCCGGAACTGGGACCTCCTCGTCAGACTCGACCTGAGGGTCCTCCACTAGGGCTGCTGCTCTAGGCTGAGCCCTGCCCCTGCCTCTAGCACGGCCTCGTCCTCGACCTCGACCCCTCGTAGGAGTTGTAGCAGGAGTGTCGGGCTGCTGAGCGGAACAAAGTGAAGCACGCGTCCTCGCCATCTGCGAGAGAATAGAATAGAAACTCGATCAGTATACAGAATATACTACGCACGATAGAGTATGAAGAGAAAAGGAGTATCCTAACTTTGCAGCCTCTGGGGGATAAGTACAGACGTCTCCGTACCGATCCCTCAGACTCTACCNAATCTATAAACAACGTAACAGTATTAAAAGACATTAACCTTCAAACCTTTACTGGAATATCCCGAATCATGAACTTTCAACTTTTACTGAAACATCCCAAATCACTTCAAAAGTTTTTATAGCAGAAAAGTAATAATATTTCAAAACGCATAATGAATCGATAAAGACAACAATATCGCAAAAATCCCAAAACCGAGGTGTCACAACCTCACGGACTATCTAAACTGAGTGCTAAATACAGAGTCTGAAAAGAAATATACAATTGTCTTGGAACTAAGAGAAAAAAATAAGACAATGAGGAATCCGAATGTAGGAGAGACACCAAATTGAGGTTGAATCACCCAATTTCCCAAAAACCTAATTCTACCCAAAAATCCAATTTCTCACTTTGATTTCATGTTTTAGGCCTAAAATCTAGTGATTAGGGAAGAAAAGTGGATAAATTTCGTGTTAGGAACACTTACCTATGAAGCTATGGAGGAATGGTCTCTAAAGAATCACCCAAGGAGAGTGGAGAAGAAGAAGTTGGAGAAAAATGGGTTTAATCCCGTCTATTTTCTGTTTTTGAACTTAGGAAATTGCTGAACAAAACTGCTCTATGCGATCGCATAGAGGCTACCCTTTAAAGAACTGCGATCGCGAACAATAGACTGTGATCGCGTAGCTTGGGGACTTGACCCTACGCAATCGCGAACAAGAACCTGCGACCGCGATGAGTACCTAACCAGCCCCTCACCCAGACCTCATACACCTCTATGCGATCGCGAACACTGCTATGCGATCGCATAGAGGAATGACTTGATCCTCACCTATCTCTATGTGATCGCAGGGGAACCTTCACGATCGCATAGGGTAAAACCTGGGACACCAGCAACAACAACCTTACACCAGATTTTTCCTACTTTTACACCCCGTTAGCTACCCGAAACTCACCCGAGCCCTCGGGTCTCAAGACCAAAAACACACACGACTCCCAAAATATCTTACGAACTTATTCAAGCTTTTAAATCACCAAAATATCATCAAAAACACGGAATTAAACCTCAAAACTCTTAGAAATTTCTTAAAACTTCATAAAGCTTATTTTTTTCCAATTTTAATCCGAACCACGTCATTTCAAGTCCGTTTTACACCAAATTTCACAGATAACACTCATAACATATAATAAACCTGTTCCGGGCTCCAGAACCATAATACGGGCCCGGTAACACGGTTTTCACATGATAATTCATTTTTAAAATCCTTTATTATTTTCAGAAAACAATTTTCTTTAAAAATTCATTTCTCGGGCTTGGGACTTCGGAATTCGATTCCGGGCATACGCCCAAGTCCCATATTTTCCTACGGACCCTCCGGGACCGTCACATTGTGGGTCCGGGTCCGTTTACCAAAAATATTGACCAAAGTCAATTTTATTCAATTATTCAATTCAAAGTTCCATTTTTATCAAATTTTCACATAGAAGCTTCCCGGCTACATGCCCGGGCTGCGCACGCATATCGAGTTGAGATTAACGGAGGCTAGCGGGGCCTCGAAACACAGATTTAGCTAGAATTACTTAGGATGACCTTTTGGGTCATCACAAAGATTGGCAAAAAAACATTTCTCCCTGTTACCTTCATAGGAGGGCCAAGAGATATGCGTCGACGGTATATGGATGCTATTGCATTAGTACAACGCTTTGGAAAATCCGATATTTTTTTTTACTATGACATGTAATCCATCTTGGCCAGAAATAAAACATCACTTGTTATCAACAGATGAAACTCAAAATAGACCTGATTTTTGGTATCGCGAGTATTTAGAGCAAAAGCTGAAGAATTAAAAGCAGATATCTTGAAAAGGAAAATCTTTGGAAAAGTTGCTGCTTTTATGTATACTATAGAATTTCAAAAACGTGGTCTTCCACATGCTCATTTTCTTATCATACTTAGTGATGAATACAAATTGTTAACACCAGAATCTTATGATAAGTTTGTTTGTGCTGAGTTACCTGATCGTAAAAACGAAGAGCACCTTTATTCACGCGCGCTTCAACATATGATGCACGGACCATGTGGTGATTTAAATCCTACAAATTCATGTATGGGAAAAAGGGGTTTTGTAAATTTAATTATCCAAAAGATTTTGCTGAGCAAACATCAAAAGGAAAGAATTCATATCCAATTTATAGAAGACGAAATACAGGCAACTTTGTACATATAAGGGAACAATATTTGGCAATTCATGGGTTGTCCCCTACAACCCTTATTTACTTCGTAAGTTTGATTGCCATATGAACATTGAAGTTTGTTCCGATATTAAAGTTGTAAAATATATTTACAAATACATTTGCAAAGGACATGACAAAATTGCCTTTTCTATACATAACAATGAAGAAATAGATGAAATAAAAGAATATCGATCTGCTCGATGGGTAACACCTCCAGAAGAGGCATGGCGTTTGTTTGGTTTTCCTATTAGTGAAATGACTCCGAGTATTTATCATTCTCAATTACATTTAGAAGGGAAATAATTTATTTCTTTTAAAAGTAGTGAAACTGTAAATAGAATTCTAAAAAACCCAATGATTAGAAAGATAATGTTGACTGAATGGTTTGCTATGAATGCAACTAATGAACATGCTATAGCTATGAAATTATTGTATAAGGAATTTTCGGAACATTTTGTATAGTCTCCAGGATATAGAACATGGACACGTCGGCAAAAATGTAACGTAATTGGACGTGTTGTAACATGTCATCCAACAGAAGGAGAGAGGTATTATCTCAGGTTATTATTGATGAACTTGAGAGGACCTAAATCATATGAAGATATTCGCACTGTTAACGATGTACCCTATAGTACATTTAGAGAATCGGCAGAAAAAAGAGGATAATTGTATTGTAACAATAGTCTAATTGAATGTATGTCGGAGGCAGTAAGCTATCAAATGCCATATAGTTTGAGACGTTTATTTGCAACATTTTTAGTATACTGCAATCCTGGTGATCCAAAAACATTGTGGGAAATGTTTGAAGATTCAATGTCCGACGACTTTAAACATTTCTGTGCTTTTGAAGAAAAAGGTGTTCGGCATAAGGTTTTAAACCATATCAATGATATTTTACACTCTACGGGACACGACATAAATGAGTATAAGCTTATTCCTGAAAAGATTAGAGCTTCTGAAACTGCAAAGGATGCAAAGGATGTTCATTTTGAAAGAAATATAATTGTTAGTGAACAAGACTTGCTCTTACCGAAGAGATTGAATGCTCAACAACTACACTCATATAATACAATAATTGATAGAGTATTTTCTGGAAAACAAGGAGCTTTCTTCATCGATGGTCCTGGAGGAACAGGTAAAACTTTTTTATATTGTGCATTATTAACAACTATCCGGTCTCAAGGATTTATAGCTTTAGTAACTGCAACTTCCGGTGTGGCAGCTTCTATCCTTCCAGGAGGACGGACTGCTCACTCACGGTTTAAAATGCCTATTGACATAGATGATAACTTTCATTGCAACATTAGTAAACAAAGTGTGCTCGCACGTCTAATTAGAGATGCAAAATTAATTGTATGGGATAAGGCATCGATGGAAAAAAAAAATGGTTGAAGCAGTTGATATGCTTCTGGAGATATTATGGACGTCGATGTTTGGTGGTGAAGTTGTTGTATTTTGAGGTGACTTTAGACAAACTCTACCTGTTGTTCGAAATGGAAAAAAAGAAGATTTTATTCACGAAAGCTTATTGTATTCTGAAATTTGGAATAAACTTGAGAAATTGTACCTATTTGAAAATATGCGCGCAAGAACAGATCCTTCTTTTTGTGAATATTTACTCCGAATTGGAAATGGAACAGAAAGAACTAACATTGAAGACAAAATAGAGATTCCTGATTCTTTTGTTATTCCTTTTACTACTGAAGAAGAATCCTTAGATGCACTGTTTACTGTAACGTATCCTGATTTTGGATGTATTTTCTCCTGATTCGTCTATGATAATCTCGCGTGTAATTTTAACAACGAAGAATGATTTTGTAAACGAAATAAATAATATATTAATAATTAAATTCCCAAAAAGGTCTAAAATATTTGTTGCAGTAGATGAAACTATTGAACCAAATGATCAAAGCCAATTTGAAGATTTTTTACATATTTTAGATCCTCCTGATTTACCGCCTTATAAGTTAACTTTAAAGGAAAATTGTCCGGTTATATTATTACGAAATCTAAATCCTTGCAAAGGTTTATGCAATGGTACATGGTTAACATGCTGTGACTTTAGAACACATGTCATAAGTGCTAAAATTGAAAGTGGTGATTTTAAAAATACACATGTATTTATTCTGAGAATACTATTGTTAACATCACAGGATGAAAAAATACCAGTTCAGTTTAAGAGAACATAATTTCCCCACGACTATGTTTTGCTATGACCATAAACAAAGCTCGAGGTCAAACATTGGATTTTATTGGAATTTACTTACGTGAACCTGTTTTTTCTCATGATCAACTTTACGTTGCTTTATCTAGAGCAAAAAGTTCACAATGTGTTAAAATATTGATTCGACCATCAACATTAGACAATAATGATGATCATTCAACATATAATGTAGTTTATGACGAAATTATTCAGAAAGTTTTCTCGTAGGAGACCTAATGATCCTTAGCTCAACAATGAAAAACTCAAGTTTTTAACTCCGCCTGTGTTTCAGTTACACTACTGCACCACAACCGGTCCCAAGCCCAGAAAAGGATGAGGGTTTACTGTCTATCCACGCTTAACAATTCTATAATGCTGGATGATTGGTGAAGCAACATATATTGGATCTTCCAGAACCAATAAGGTATATTTGTTTTAAGGTTCTTCTGACCCACTTTATTATAAATGTTTTTCCTCCATTGTATGCGCCTTTAATGTAAGTTATTTCTTTTATGATTTTTTATTTACAGAACAAAAATGTTAAGGTGGACAATATAGTTGCACGTCAGGCATTGTCTCACCATCAAATTAATTATTTGGGCGTGACACATATTTGAGCTATTTTTGCCTCAATTATTCCAATGATTCAAAGTTGCAAATGCAAGTTAGGAGAAATTTTTCTTCGTTTCTATTGTTAGAGCGTCAGCAAGATNCAAATGCAAGTTAGGAGAAATTTTTCTTCGTTTCTATTGTTAGAGCGTCATCAAGATAGTTATAATATTTTGTGACACATAATGTTCCTTTCACAAAGGAAAGGAAAAGAACATTAGGTTAGAAACTTACTGACCCTCCATTTTTTATGCTTTTGTGTTCCTTCACCGCCAAATCTTATTCGTACTGGTTGTAATTTTTCCAACAAAGTTTTATCGATCGACTACCATCTTATATTAACATATTTATCTTCACATGTCAGTTCGCTTATCTTAGTTTTCATACTTGAATGTTATTTGGTAACTAATCGTATTGTTTTTTGGGCAGAATCTTATTAATATTATCAACCTTTAATCCGTAACTGCTGAAAGAAACAGGGTACCAATTGGAGTGAGAGACGCGCAAACTACATGAGACTTTCGTCGATGGTGTAAAAAGGCAGCACTACATCAGCATAGGATTCAATCTTGGTAGATGCAATGCCGTTTTTTTAACAATGGTTACACTGTCAAAAATCTATTCTTACTACTGGTTCAACTCTTTTATTACTTGTCGTCGGGGCTTCAGTGTTTCCTGCAATTATCTGTCTCTGCAATATTATAAAGTTTGCTACGCTCCGAAGAGTTGACATTTCAGTTCTGGGAGTTTCAAACTTGCATCGGTTTGCCTCTATTCCTCATACTTTCAAGTTACTCACCTTTTACCTAAAGTTGTTTCACAAATTGAGTCAACCAAAGTATTGAATTGTCAGATAGTTACTTCAGTGGTCAAATGCCTTCTAAATTTGGTCCGTTCATTCACACTTACTTCACAAAAATATATATATCTGTGTAATACGGCAGCTCAACAGCAAACCAAATACAAGTGAACAGAATAATCAATCAGGTAAGCACGGGATTAAGTTGAGTCGCCTTTGTTGCTCAGAAATCAAGTAAGTCATCTTTATCAAGTTTCGATCTTTCCGAGAGATTATAATGTTCTGCTCTGCCACTGTGAATTTTATAAGAAAGCACTCAGGTACCTTATATGATATCAGGGAAGCGAGGTACTTTTCCTCTTCTTAGTGAAGGACTTGTAAGTTTGTATGTGTAAAACAAAGTTTTAATAAAAAATAGATTTTGAACCAATTGTTTAAAAATATAGTGACTTCGGTCATTACTGCCAAGAAATCTACAGGTTGATTAGGTTTTTGATTTTTTTTTAATTTATAGTTCTTTGAGGTTGATTGGTATTAAAGACAATGTTACTCCACATTCCTAGAATTCTATTTATCCTTTAGCTTTATTTTGAAATATTTTTTATACATGTTTCATGTACTTTTTGTACAGAAAAATATGAATTGTTGTCCAGTCATTCACACAATTGCACTTTGCTTGTTATTTTGCAGTTTAGCTGAAAGACCATTGCAAAGAATAGCCACATTAGGAAAAAGGAAAAGTTAATTAAAATCAGATATAAACCACTAGAAACTACGCAAAGAGCTCCGAAATCGGAAGCAAAGTTACAAAGACACGTCTAGTTCTCCCTCTGCTTGCCTATCTCAGTAGGAAATTGGAACAGTCTCCGATTTCAAAGAAAAAGCTGAGGCGAGAGCTATACCTTCTGGAACCGGAGCAATAACTGCTATAAAGTAAGGAGATGCGCAGGAACGATCCCTAAAGCAAATACTCGGAATGCTCCACGACTAAGTATACCCATTCAGACTCGCTTTTGTTCAATTATAAAAAAATAAGCACTTTGATGAAGATTTATAGCATCATTCAAGTAAATACAGATTAAGATCATCCAGCTCCTCGCGAATAAAAGGATTAAAAAGACATTCTGGAATCAGAAACTGAAAAAAAACCAGGCCTCTTGTTTCCAGTTTTTTTTAGGGGAGGAGAGAAAGAACGCATGCATGGAGATTCTGTCCGTCGGAGGTTCGAGAATCTATGAAAGTACATCTAAGGCTAAGGTTACGAAGGATCTTCGATGGTGCCGGTCATTTGGTGTATAGGCCATCTCGGTCCAGTTTAGAATTTACCTCTATTTTGAATCCCCTCAGAAAATTTAATTGTAGCGATTGTGAAGTATGTAGAAAAGAAAAAACACAGACCAACTATTTTACCCCAATTATACACTTTGATCGAATAGGACATATCATTAAATAATAATAACAGAAACTGAGAAAATAAAAGAACAGAGATGTAACGACCCGGTCAGTCGTCCCGTAAAATTTGCATTTTTATTACTGTTTCTGCCCCCTGTCATAGCTGGGTTATATTGTTCATGATGTGTCAGAGTTGGTTAGCTCGGGTTCAGAGGGGTCATAGAAGAAATTGAGATACTTAGTCTCTAAAAGTAGCTTTAGAGTTGGGAAAGTCAACTGAGAGTTAACTTATTGGTAAACGACCTCGGAATGAAGATTTGGGACTTAGGAGTGCATCCGGAATAATTTGGTGATATCCGGTGTAGAATTAGGCTTGAAGTGGCGAAAGTTAGTTTTTGGCAATTTCTGGTCGGTAGTGGGAAATAGGCTATCGGGGTCGAAATGGAATTCCGATAGTTGGAACAGGTTCGTAATTCCATTTTGGTTATTTCTGCAAAATTTCAGGTTAATCGGAGGTGTTTTGGATAGTGTCGGCGTAGTTGGTGGAATTTAGAAATTTGGAAGTTCATATGCTTGAATTCGATGGTATTTTGGAGTTTTGATGTTGTTTTTGGTGTTTCTAAGGCTCGACTAAGTTTGAATGATCATTTAGGATATATTGGTATATTTGGTTGAGGTCCCGAGGGCCTCAGGTGTGTTTCGGGTGGTTAACGGACCAAGTTTGGAAGTTGGGAAGTTGCTGAATTTTTCTGGTGTTTTTCATCTGGTTTCCTTCAACGCGATCGCAGAAGAAAGCTTGCGATCACATAGGCCTAGTTGGGGATGGGAAAAATATTTTGAATCGCGATCGCGTGAAGGGGTTCGCGATCGTGTGGGGTGCAGAAGTTGTCTAGTGCGATAGTGTGGGGAAGCTCGCGATCGCGTAGAGTAAAAGGGCGCGTGAGGAAGGGAGTCATGTTGTTCTTCGCGATCGCGTGAGTGTGGGTCATGGTGTATCGCGATTGCGTGGTGTCATTTGCGATCAGGTAGGGTTAATGAGTGAGGCTGCAGAGTTATTCTCCGCGATAGCGTAGAAGGAATCCCTGGGAAGAAACTTTAAGTTCACAAACGAGGGTTTTTAGCCATTTTTCAAAAACTCCATTAGAGAGCTCGGGAGAAGGGAGATTTTGTAGAGATTTTCAGTGGGAGTCTTGTGGTAAGTTTTCCTTTTTCTTTTTTGTCTAATTTCACGAATTAGTATTGATTATTTCCATGTAATTTGTGGAATCAAAGTAGAAATTGAGAAAAATGGGAAGAAAAGTTGGGAGATTCTTTTGATGATTTGAAGGGGTAATTGTGGTTGGATTTTGGTAAATTTGATATGGGTAGACTCGAGTGAAGATAAGGATTTCATTATTGTAAATTTTTTTGAATTCCGAGACGTGGGTCCGGGGGTCGGGTTTTGCCAATTTCGGGATTTTTGAGTATTCTTGATAAATTTTGATTGGGATTCACCCCTTAGCATATAATAATGATATACACTAGATTGTTGGTAGATTTGGAGTGCTCGGAGGTCGAATTTCGAGGCAAGGGCACTGCGGAGTAGTATATTAGCCGGGTTTGAGGTAAGTAACGCTTCAAAACTTGGAACTGAGGGTTCGAAACCCCAAACTGTCTGATATTTGATGTTAATTAAGGTGACGAACTTGCCAAGTGACGGGCATGAGAGCGTACACCGGATATTTGTAGTCTGGCTCATCCCACGACACTGCCTAATGGTTATCTCAGGTTGATATTGGTACTGTGAATTTTTCGTTTACCTTGAACGCAATAGAATCATGCTAAGTATAAATGTTAAGGCTTTACGCCGATATGTTTGTGACATGTAGTCACCTAATTGATTGAAGATTTAAACCAGAACGGTCGATTATTGTTGTCTCTGTTTATGATTATTGTTTCCATGTACGCAGTCCTGTTATAGTATATTTCATGCCTTAGTCTCAGAAATTGTTAATTACATGCATACTTGTTATTGTTTGGGCTGATTTATACATCTGTGAGCCATATGAGTGAGACCGGAAAAAGGTATTGACTGAGTGAGGCGGAGAGCCTGGTATTGAGACAATTATGAGATTGGACTGCACACCGCAACGATCATTGAATCATGCCTTCGTTGGCATGATATAGCGCTTGGGCTTATAGGAGCCCCTCCGGAGTCTTTACACCCCTAGTGAGCGCACAGATATTTAGGGATGGCTCTTCCCTGGACATGGATCTTGTCCGAAGGATATGTTTTGGAGATGGACCTTCTCCGTGGTGTTTATGTTCCGGAGATGGATCTTCTCCGTGGTGTTTACGTTCCGGAGATGGATCTTTTCCGTGGGGTTTATGTTCCGGAGATGGATCTTCTCTGTGGGGCTGGATTGGCCTTTTTCCTTAGTACTAGGTGACTGTGTCACCTGTGTTATGTAATATCCGGGATGGACCTTCCTTGGGCCGGAAGGCCAGATTCTAGTACTGAGTGGACCACCTTATGAAAGTTTGATTACTGAGTACACGTCATTCTTGATTCTATATGAATTCTTGCAGGTATGCAAGGCTAGAGAAAATAATGGATGCATCTTGTTTATTTTCTAATATATTATTGTCATGTCCAAGTTATATACTGTTATTCATAACTATCGGAGGTTTAGTCCGTCATTACCTCTCAGCTCGTAGTTTGGTTTCGTTTCTACTGAGTTGGTGTACTCACGTTACCCCTTGCACCTTGTGTGCAGATCCAGGTACACTGAGATTCAGCTCTGGACAGCGAGTAGCAGCAGTTTTATCAGAGTTGATGAGGTAGCAACCGGCGTCCGTGATCTCGTCATCCTCTTCCCTTTCTACCTGTCGTATTTATTTTAGACTCTGATAGTCAGTTTTCCCTCTTGATACATTTATGTATTAGCAGTTCATGACTGTGTGACACCGGATCCGGGAGTTGTAGATTTTGTTTTTTTTTGGTTTCATAAGCTTCTTTTAAATACAAATCTTTAGTATATTTAACTTCAGGAAGTTGAAAAATGGTAATTTACTTAATAAACGGTTCAGGATTAGTTACAATAGGTGGCTGGCCTGGTTTCACGACAGGCGACATCACGACTCTAAAAATTGGGTCATGACAAGTTGGTATCAGAGCTCTAGGTTGAATAGGTCATGACAAGTTGGTATCAGAGACGTCTGTACTTATCTTCGAGAGGCTACAGAACCCTTAGGAAACATTCCACATTCTTAAATTCTTGTCGTGCGAATCCATTTTATTAATCAAAAAGCGTAATTCTTTGAATTCCTTTCATGTATTCGAATGCGCACGCGAGCGCTTGGTATCAGTTGTGCATCGGCGGCTTGTGACTTCCATGGGTGACTTGTGATTTTTTTTAACATGTTAATAATGGGCTAGTCGGAAGGACTTGAGGCCGTATTTTGTTTGTGACAAGAGTGCTGAGATTTCGTTGCGTGAGCACACGTATTTGGGGACTTATATGTCCGTTTGTGCTCTTATTGCTGGGATTTGGTGACTTCATGACTACGTGGTGAGTGTGATTGATAGTTATATGTGTTTAGGTTGTGTGATTGTGACAAGAATGGAGTAGCGGGAGATGTGGCAAGGACCATTGATTATTTGACTTCTGTATTGAGTTAGAATATGGCTTCGAGTTATGAGTATTGAAGGAACTCTCGTGTAGTTTAGTTGTGGAGTGAAGTGGGTTTTCCTGTTATGTTCTGAGTCCCTGTGATGTCTTTTGAGCTGACCAATTCCCCAGCAGCGTTCATGTAATTGATTGACGGTGCATGCAGCCGTGTTATAACTCTTTTGTTATTGTGTTCATGGATGACATCCTGGCATACTCGCGTAGCCAGGGGTAGCATACTCAGCATTTGATTATGGTATTACAAGGATACAAGGAGGAGAAGCCTTGTGCGAAGTTCTCCAAGTGTGAATTTTGGGCTCAGTTTAGTAGCATTCTTGGGACACGTGGTGTCCAGTGAAAATATCCATGTGGTCAGACGAGTGTGAGTAGAGCTTTCAGAAGCTCAAGATTTCCTTGACCACAACCTCAGTGTTAGTATTTCCATCAGCTTCGGGTTCTTATACCGCTTAATGGGATGTCTCAAGGGCAGGCAGTGGTTATGTTCTAATGTAGGAAGGTATAGTGATTACGTGATAGCTATGATTTTTGGAAGTGTATAGGGAGATATCATTTTGAGGTTAAGCAGGCAGGGGTATCTCCTGCGGGTTATCCTGAGGTGTGTGGCCCTTATGTTTATCTGTAGTAAGTTCTCTCTATCAGTAAATGAGGTATGTTGTAATTTGAGTTTAGATCACTTGAGGGAGTTGGCGTGACCATTACGATGGTGAATACAAGATTTGCATACGAGTTGAGGGTTAGATGGTCTGGGTCATATGAGCGTATGAAGGATTTAGTTGAATCCCACCACAGTATGGTGGCAGTAATAGTGTATGGGCATCGTGAGTTATTGTTTGTCTTAATCGTTGGCTTTGAGCTAAGTGGGGGAGTCTGTTAATGGTAAGTTGATTGCACGATTATGTGTTGTATTGGTT
>ML273564.1:15328-56980 GCA_005239495.1 Nicotiana undulata
ATGATGGAGTTGTACTGGTAAGTGTAGAGTGTGCAATGTATGGGTGTGCTTGTTTCTTCAAGAGTGTGGATTACTTTCCTAGTATGTGGATTGCAAGCGGGGTCAGGTCGTTCTGTTTACTTGGTTAGTGTAATTGAAATTGCGTAGAGTAAATGACGTTCGAGAATGGTTCAGACGGATTCAAGGTTATATGTAGCGATCGAGGATCTTCAAGGTGTGAGAAGGGCTAGAACTGAGATTTACGGGGAAGGTGTCAAGGCTTGTGGTGTATTTGCATTATCATGGATTCTATCCATCAGTATCAGGAAGGTGAAGGTAATGACTTTAAATTCGCAGGAAGTCTCCTCAGGGTAAGTATTTCTAATGTGGTGCATTTGGGGATAATTGAGGGAGTATTCAGCGGCTTATGAGCCTTAGACGGTATATTTTTATGTTCAGGTTTCGTGCGGTGAGTCGGGATTGAGAATTGCGGTATTATGGCAAGAAGGAGTATCAATTCGAAGGTAAGTCAGAAGAAACTTGGATAAATGGGACAGCTTGGTAGTACGTCAGATCGGCATGATAAGGGATATGGTTAGTTCTTTGGGTGGTTATAAGGTAATGAGTTGTTACAGGTGTTTCTTAGCAATTCCCTTGGAATTGGTGGCATGCATAGCTTGGTTGAGTTAGCAGGATTCAGTCCTGGCGGTTTGGTGTTGTAAAAATGCGATTCGGGAGTTCTTGGTGGTTTCTACCACGGTTAGAGATGTATATTTCTACTGGCGTGAGGGCCATGTGATGTATAATGGTTTTGCTTCTAGATGGGATCAAGTGGAAAGTTCTTGGCTAGTTGGGTACATAGTTGTTTGTGGCTAGGAAGGGAGCATGAAGTTCTCATATTTATNGTTCTTGGCTAGTTGGGTACATAGTTGTTTGTGGTATTTTGTGTATAGTGGAGAGTGGCATACGTGAGGTCACGTTTCAGTTCTGGAAGGAAGGTCAAAACTGGCAGTTTCAGATGATTAGGTAAAGGATACCACTATTATGGATGAATGAGAATATACATTCATTAAGGACAATGTGTTTGAATAAGGGTGCTTCATTGGGGTTACAACGCTCTCTTGTTGGATCGACTACTGATATTCAAGGTTTCTTGGTAGCACGGAAGAATTATGGGGGTATCCCCCGTGGAATGATTGAGTATCAGGGATGTGTTATATATTCGGGCGGTGGAGTGGAGATTAGATATAGTAAATTTGTGTGCTTCATGGACTTTGAGATTAATAGTTCTAATAAACGGAATATTTTGTAGTTGTGAACTACGAGGATGCAAGCAAAGCTAGTCAGGTGTTAGTATGGGTCATGATTCATTCATTATGAACCTTTGGAGAGTTATCTACCTGTTGTGGATGACCAGAGTTGATTTAAAATATAATTATTGGTGGGCCAGTATGGATGTGTGTTCTACACTGAGTCAGAATTGTTGACCCAAAATTGCTATTGTTGAGGGATGTACCATTTGGTTGTCACTGAGCTTATTCCTGTTTTGGAGTGATCTATGAGTTACCTTTCGGTGTTTCGAGGAGTTGTGATCGTTGGTTATATATGTACATAGGGTGTAGTTCTATCGGGGCTTTATAGCGGGAATTGAGTAAGGTAAGTAATTGGGTATTGCAGGATTGAGACGTATTGGAGACGTTCTTTTGGTTCGGGTGGCATGGTATTGCCCGATTTCCCCATGGTTATGGCAAGGAATTTTGAGTAATTGATGTCAAATTTCGCATGATTATTGATTTTGAGCAAGGTGGCTTGGAGTATGTCATGTGGTCTAGCGGTTGGATGGGATCACGCTTTGCAGCTTAGTTAGGTAGAGGTATGATCCTTGGTGTCGGATTTGTGTGATATGGGTTCACGATATGTATCATACTTTTAGCATGATGTGGTAAGGGAAGTGTTAGTGGCAGTATATTCCTCTCGTCTAAATCTTCTATTTTATGAATTAAGCTACTGGGATGTGGTTATTGAGTACACGAGTTGCACAAGTTATGGCTTTGTTTGATAAGAGGTTATTACCGGTATTGGGTTGTTATAAACCTCTATTGTGATTAGGATTCATCGCTATGGGTGGTTGAATCATGTGGTATATTATGTGATTTCATCTTGTGTTGCGGATATGGCTTGATACAGCGGGTTCAGACTACTTCAGCTTATAGTTGTGGGATTTGAACTTGTAAATCATTTCAGAAGTGGAACTTGGTTCTAAGGTATATGGGTCAAGGTTGGATTTCGAAATTTCAAGTGTGTTGTGCTATTAGACCTATATTTGGGTAGAGTGACGTGGGATCACCTCCGAATATGTGCATGGTAGGTTACACAGCAATTTTGGTGGAGTTTGGAACAACTCAGGGCACGTTCGAGGACGAACGTATGTTTAAGTGGGGGAGAATATAACGACCTGGTCGGTTGTCCCGTAGAATTTGCATTTTTATTACTGTGTCTGCCTTTTCATAGCTGGGTTATATTGTTCATGATGTGTCAGAGTTGGTTAGCTCGGGTTCGGAGGGGTCATAGAAGAAATTGAGATACTTAGTCTCTAAAAGTTGCTTTAGAGTTGGGAAAGTCAACTGAGAGTTGACTTATTGGTAAACGACCTCGGAATGAGGATTTTATGACTCGGATAGCTTCGTTAGGTGATTTGGGACTTAGGAGTGCATCCGGAATAATTTGGTGATATCCGGTGTAGAATTAGGCTTGAAGTGGCGAAAGTTAGTTTTTGGCGATTTCCGATCGGCAATGGGAAATAGGCTATCGGGGTCGGAATGGAATTCCGATAGTTGGAACAGGTTCGTAATGCCATTTTGGTTATTTCTGCAAAATTTTAGGTTAATCAGAGGTGTTTTGGATAGTTTCAGCGTAGTTGGTGGAATTTAGAAATTTGGAAATCCATAGGCTTGAATTCGATGTGATTTTGGAGTTTTGATGTTGTTTTTGGTGTTTCGAAGGCTCGACTAAGTTTGAATGATCATTAAGGATATATTGGTATATTTGGTTGAGGTCCCGAGGGCCTCAGGTGTGTTTCGGGAGGTTAACGGACCAAGTTTGGAAGTTGGGAAGTTGCTGAATTTTTCTGGTGTTTTTCATCTGGTTTCCTTCTACGCGATCGCGGGAGGAAGCTTGCGACCGTGTAGGCCTAGCTGGGGAAGGGCAAAATCTCGTGAATCGCGATCACGTGAAGGGGGTCGTGATCGCGATCGCGTGGGGTGCAGAAGTTGTCCGGTGCGATCGCGTGGGGAAGCTCGGGATCGCGTAGAGTAAAAAGGCGCGTGAGGAAGGGAGCCATGTTGTTCTTCGCGATCACGTGAGTGTGGCTCATGGTGTATCGCGATCGCGTGGTGTCATTTGCGATCGCGTAGGGTTAATGAGTGAGGCTGCAAAGTTATTTTCCGCGATCGCGACTGTATGTCTGCGATCGCGTAGAAGGAATCCCTGGGCAGAAACTTTAAGTTCAAAAACGAGGGTTTTTAGGCATGTTTCAAAAACTCCATTAGAGAGCTCGGGAGAAGGGAGATTTTGGAGAGATTTTCAGTGGGAGTCTTGTGGTAAGTATTCCTTGATCGTTTTTGGTCTAATTTCACAAATTAGTATTGATTATTTCCATGTAATTTGTGGAATCAAAGTAAAATTGAGAAAAATGGGAAGAAAAGCTGGGAGATTCTTTTGATGATTTGAAGAGGTAATAGTGGTTGGATTTTGGTAAATTTGATATGGGTAGACTCGGGTGAAGATAAGGATTTCAGTATTGTAAATTTTTCTAAATTCCGAGACGTGGGCTCGGAGGTCGGGTTTGGCCAATTTCGGGATTTTTGAGTATTCTTGATAAATTTTTATTGGGTTTCACCACGTAGCATATAATAATGATATACACTTGATTGTTGGTAGATTTGGAGCGGTCGGAGGTCAAATTTATAGGCAAGGGCACTGCGGAGTAGTATATTAGCCGGGTTTGAGGTAAGTAGCGCTTCAAAACTTGGAACTGAGGGTTCGAAACCCCAAACTGTCTGATATTTGATGTTAATTAAGGTGACGCACTTGACAAGTGACGGGCATGCGAGCGTACACCGGATATTTGTAGCCCGGCTCATCCCACGGCACTGCCTAATGGTTATCTCATGTTGATATTGGTACTATGAAGTTTGCGTTTACCTTGAACGCAATAGAATCAAGCTAAGTATAAATGTTAAGGCTTTACGCCGATATGTTTGTGAAATGTAGTCACCTAATTGATTGAAGATTCAAACCGGAACGGTCGCTTATTGCTGTCTCTGTTTATGATTACTGTTTCCATGTACGCAGTCCTGTTATAGTATATTTCATGCCTCAGTCTCATAGATTGTTAATTACATGCATACTTATCATTGTTTGGGCTGATTTATACATCTGTGAGCCATATTAGTGAGACTGGAAAAAGGTATTGACTGAGTGAGGCCGAGATCCTGGTATTGAGACAGTTATGAGATTGTACTGCACGCCGCAACGATCATTGAATCATGTCTTCGTTGGCTTGATATAGCGCTTGGGCTTATAGGAGCCCCTCCGGAGTCTTTACACCCTCAGTGAGCGCACAAATATTTAGGGATGGATCTTCCCTGGGCATGGATCTTGTCCGAATGATATGTTCCGGAGATGGACCTTCTCCGTGGTGTTTATGTTCAGAAGATGGATCTTCTCCGTGGTGTTTATGTTCCGGAGATGAATCTTCTCCGTGGGGTTTATGTTCCGGGGATGGATCTTCTCCATGGGGCTAGATTGGCCTTTTTCCTCAGTACTAGGTGACTGTGTCACCTGTGTTATGTAATATCCGGGATGGACCTTCCCTGGGCCGGAAGGCCAGATTCTAGTACTGAGTGGACCACCTTATGAGAGTTTGATTACTGAGTACACGTCATTCTTGATTCTATATGAATTCATGCAGGTACGCAGGGCTACACACAATAATGGATGCATCTTGTTTATTTTCTAATATATTACTGTCATGTCCAAGTTATATACTGTTGTTCATAACTATCAGAGGTTTAGTCCGTCGCTACCTCTCAGCCCGTAGTTTGGTTCCGTTACTACTGAGTTGGTGTACTCACGTTACCCCCTGCACCTTGTGTGCAGATCCAGGTACACCGAGATTCAGCTCTGGACATCGAGTAGCAGCAGTTTCATCAGAGTTGACGAGGTAGCAGCTGGCGTCCGTGATCTCGTCATCCTCTTCCCTTTCTACCTGTCGTATTTATTTTAGACTCTGATAGTCAATTTTCCCTCTTGCTACATTTATGTATTAGCAGCTCATGATTGTGTGACACCGGATCCGGGAGTTGTAGATTTTGGATTTTTTTGGTTTCATTAGCTTCTTTTAAATACAGATCTTTAGTATATTTAACTTCAGACAGTTGAAAATTGGTAATTTACTTAATAAACGGTTCAGGATTAGTTACAATAGGTGGCTGGCCTGGTTTCACGACAGGCACCATCATGACTCCGAAATTGGGTCGTGACAAGAGAAGAGCTAATTTAAATAAAAAACTGTAATTCACCGAATATAATACATTAATACTTCATCTGCTACAGCAAGTATGCTGAAAGCTTTATTCATGCCAAATTTTAAGATTTGAGAAGATGCCAAAGAAAGTAGGATTAACTCTACTTTCTCGATGAAAAGCTCTGGAAGAATAATGCCAAAAGCATAGACACCCATTGCTGTAAGTTAACTTTATGAATATTTAGTACAAATTGGACAATAGTTCTTTGATTTTTGTGTGCTATCTTCTTCCAAAAAAACTATTACTGCCACAAAATAAGCAAGGCCGTATTGAACTATTCAGCCACTTTGGCAAGCACAATTGTTGTGAAAGAACTTTCTGTTCTCTTAGATAACTCAAGCAATGGTTACACATTTTGAAAAGAAAATGTCTACACGTGTTAATTTAGTAAAGATCAATATCATTTTTTCCTTTTTTCCCCTGTTATAGATATTTCTTTGTTTAAGAAAGGTGAAGTCAAAGGACAAGAAGTTGCTGTAAAAGTCATCCCCAAATCAAAGGTTTATTTTCTTTTTCAAGTTTGATTCAATTGTTATATGATATATGTGTTCCATCTACTTGAGTAACAGTGGTCAGATCTACTTTGCAAATGTCTATTCATACTGCTACTTGTAATTTTTTGTCTACTAGGTCCATTATCTACTGTTTCCTTAGGTGGTATAGTTGATGGTTTAAGTTTAAAGTTTTTATTTTTGGTAATCAAGTTTAAAGGTCGTGAAGTAATGAAAGTAGGAAGCTAATTGCAGCTTCTACTGTAGTGGCTGACTTTTTGTTATTTTTAGTTATGTTTCTTATGTTCTTGACTGTTTTGAGGAAGCTCTATTATTTTCAATGCACTAGAGTCTCACTTTTATTTCTTTCCTTTTTAGAGTCTGAAAGTTAATCTCTTTGACTGCCCATAAGATGCACTAAAACAGGGATTAATTGTGAATAAATAGAATATCCAGATTTTAATAGGGTGTGATGGAAAGAGGAAGGACAGCGTAACAAAGTCAAGGAGCAGGGCTAATGCTCATGACGGCTTAGAACACATTAGTTCTTTTATCTTCTTCCAAAAAAACGATTATTGCCACAAAACAATCAAGTCAGTATTGAACTATTCAGCCACTTTGGCTAGCACAATTGTTTCGAAAGTACTTTGTGTTCTCTTAGATAACTCAAGCAATGATTACACGTTCTGAAAAGAAAATGTCTACACGTGTTGATTTGATAAAGTTCAATATCATCTTTGCCTTTTTTTCCCTGTTGTAGATATTTGTTTAAATCTGGGATGCCACAAACACCCAAATTTCATTTCCTAACACTTTTTGTTCCATTTGGTGCTCTGCCTTTCGCTCTGCCCATCTTGCGTATTTTTGCGTTCATACCTTTTCTTCGTTCATCATCTTTAAAATTGGTATCGACACTGTGATATAACTCATGTACTCAAGAACTCCAGTGCTATCTCTTTATATACTACAATTTCCCCGTCGGTTCCTGAAGTATCTTTCTTGGTCTCAAGATTAGACAGACAAACCATGTGAAAAGCAATTGTTCACTTGTTTACCCGAGGAAATACTTGTGATGGAACTCCTATTTATTTTTATAGTTATTCGATGTCTTTTCTTACTATACTTGAAAATTCATCTTTGTTGCAGTTGACACATAACCCGTGAGCGACTTTTCACATTCTCAAAAGGCTTCAAAAAACATGTCTTGTAAAGTACGTGCAATTTCAAATAAGAGCAAGAAAAAAGATATATCATCGGAATGTGAAGACGACAAGGCAGATAGTAATGAGCAGAGCGACGACTATAAAGAACAATCTACCAGACGAACTGGGTCTTCCAGCAGAGGTCAAGGAAAAGGTGCTGCCAAAGCTACAACAACTACAAAGGGCAGTGGCCGTAGAATCCACTACCATCGGCAAATAAAAGCTCCCATTAAAGGGAAAACATCAACTTTGTACGCTTCAGACTGTCTTCACTTCATTATGTTTGTTTTCATGTATCGCTTAATGTTGATGATGAGCTCCTAATATATTTTTTTCACTGGCTCGTAATATGTTTTTGCGCAGTTGGTAAAGTTAACACTGTTAACATTTTAATATAAAGAACACACTTATCACTTGATTCATTGTAAACGATGTATACTCAGCTTGTCAATTTTTCCATTATGATAATAGATTTCATTTACAGTTTGCTTAAAATTATTTTAAGTTCCTCCTTACATTATCTCTTTCTTTTGATACACTGAAGTTTTCAATAATGGTTTGCCCCTCACGTTAGACACCAAAAAGTATAGAACTATCTGTTGACTGTCTTCTCATAATTGAAACTTGATTTAATGTTTTTAATGGAGCTTCCAAAAGGAGTTATGTGTTAATTTTTAATCTGAAGAAAGTTCAAGTTGTTGCTACTGTGGGACAGAATGCGTAAAAGGGCTGTGAAAATTGGAAATGTTTCAAGAATAGTTGTTTTCACCTGATCAATATGGTCCTCTCTTTGCGTTTCGGTTCACTACATCTATGCTTAATAACGTACATGACCGAAAGATAGCACCACTGATCAATGTTTTCTCACTTGATATGTATAGTGGTTATTTATGCAGGTTTCCTTGACATGAAACTATTTTCCATTCGATTGGGAAGAGTGACGTCTGTATTGCTCATGTATATGGTAATTGAAGCTTAAATCTGTTGGCGCTTCAACTTGTCATAGATAATAAGTTTGAAATACTATTGTGTTATTGTACCTTAATATTCTTTTCACTATACAGTTGGCTTACTAAGTCTTTTTAAGGATTCAAATGTAGTAATAAGCTTATTATTATAATTTGCTCTTTTAGGTGATGTATGTATGATCGCACCTTCCAAATTACTTCACTTGGCAAAAGGTGGAAAAACATTCGAAAATCAGATCCAAACCTGGTTCATGCAAAAATGTGTAATGTTAAATAATTCCATTTTCACCCACATTTTGCACTATTAACAAGAAAAGATCAGGGGGTTATATTAATTAGTTAGAAAACGTTTCAAAGCGTAGCACAAACCTACAATTTTCGTCTCAACTCTGCTATTATATCTTCAGCTAACAACAGCCAAAAACAACTAACACATCATTTGTTTCCCTATTACTACAAAATGAACATTCATTTCTTCATTATAATAATAGCTCTAACTTCGTATAATGCACTTCCTTGATGAATCAATTGTGAAATGACTCTGGTTTTTTACAACTTATATTTTTCTTTTGGATTTCTCTCTACCGCCAGTTACTTATTGCGGAGATCCGAAATTCAATTTTTTTTAACCAAAAACCAAACCATTATAATCAACGAACTTTTTTAAAGTATAAACTACAAACCAACCAAATAACCAAAAGATCGAAATCGAATAAATCAAAATTTTTGGTTCCGCCGGCTTTTTCGGTTCAGTCGGTATTATGTCCACTCCACTTTAAAGTAATATTTCGTGTACTAATATTTACATCTACTGCGCTACTGCATTATGTAACTACCTTTTGGATTTGTATCAACAGTCACGGTGTTCCAATTTTCGTTTTGGTATCTGCTGGACCAATTTATCATGTAGATTTTAGTTTAATCCCCTCCATTAGTTTTTGTCTCCACCTTTGGACAGAAGACCAAGGAGAACAAAGAAACAAAGAACTAACTACAATGACACTTCAGTCACTTCAAGATAAATTTTTGTTTACACTCACAATTCAAGACCAACACCTGTAAATTTTGTTGACACTTGTGCGCTGTATAACAATAACTTTCTTTAACAGTGACAACACAAACTTGGTCTCTCTATATAATCTTATGGTTCCTTTCTTCCTCCACTGTGTTTCATTTTTCAGCAACACTGCAAATCTTAACAAAAAATCCAACGTACTCTATGTATCTTATATTTAATCTTGTTAAAGCTAAGTTTTATTCAAGTTACAATTTCAAATTTCTGCAGATTTTAATACAATATAAATGACATCCATGTTTATTCGTATTCTTTCCTCTTACAAGGAAATGAACAAAAAGATGCACCATAAAACTAATTAATACCTCATAAACTGGAAAACTAAAACAATAAAATACAAACAACATCAGATTTCTTTTTAAGGGAAAAGACCATGCATATTTTGTAAAGTGATTAACAAAAATAACATGAAAACACTATTCTTGAGTTGCAGTAACATGCGAAGGACCTCAAACATCAGTATACACAAATTTTACTGGTCTCAAAGTTGTCAAAGTAGACTGCTTAAATTGTAAATGGTCACTTTTACTGGATACGAAGACATAAAGAGAAGATATGATCTCAAAGGACTACATGATCTCAACGAAGCACATAATTTACCCCGTCGTCATGTCTAACATTCAATTGTTTCCTTTATATAATTCCTCACGCTCAATTACTTTGTTCCTACAATTTCACTTCACAAGTTGCACGAAACTCAAAACATGGAGCAGTGATATATCATCCGTGAAATCACATCACTCACTAGAGATTGGACTTGTAAAATACAAGTCGTTGACAAAATTCGCCCCAAAATTAGCAGAGATCAGCGGTACACTTTCAGACAACCATCGTCCAGGACGAAAACGTAAGCTCATAAACATTTGAACTACATAGTAAAACTTCTACCATATCTATAAAGACTTTCTCCATCTTAGATGTTAACAAATTGCACGAAGATCAAATTTTCATCATAACATATGGTCCTGAAGTCCCACATTATGACAACGTCTTCAAACATTTTCACACATATCTCATCTCAGGAGCTAAAGTTAGGGAACCGTCACGTTTTGCAATACCCATGCACAGATTCGAAATGAATCATAGATACCTTCAGTATCGTCGAAGAAATTACAGAGCACTCTGAAGAAGAATCAATCTTACCATTGCCTACAAGATTAAATATGGTGTCCTTTGCCGATATCGACAAACAGATTCTAGGGGATGAATTCAGTAAACAAAAATGGCTTTATACAATTTTATCTTTTGCTGTAGAAAAACGTGGTTCTTCATTATCAAATTTAAATAGTTGCATCCTACTTTTATACACACATGCTTTTCCAAAACAGACTTGGTAGCAGTTGTGACAAATTGCGGCACCATGAAATATCAGGGGAGCAAAAACAGAAAATTTCAAGAGGTTATTCTTATAGACGACAAGTAAGTAATATACACTTTAACTACCTCTAACAACAAAATATGTACTTAACATTGCATCCTTAATTCCATAGGGAAAAAACTTTTCTATTCACTGTATGGGGAGAATTGGCTGATAGCGATGGAACTGAACTACTACAGCAGCTACACAGATATCCTGTCATCGTTGCAAAACGAATAGCTGTTTTTAACTTTAAACAAGGTATTCCCAAGTTACTTTACATCACACATGTACATTAATATTTAGCCTTATTCATGAACAAGTATATGATATGTAGACGTCCGACTAACAACAAGATTCAATTCCTCAATCTTAATCGACCCTTTGTACCCGCAGGCAACAAAGTTAATGAATTGGTACGAAATAATTTTTATTTACACACCAATAAATTCCAATTATTAATACCATACTATATAAAAAAACTCACAATATCTACTATTACATTGCAGGGCAAAGGACAACAAGCAAATGCTAATTGAATACACTCTCAAAAGTATATCAGAATCGCCTTCGACACTAAATGTCGCACCTTTTGAATATGAAATAGTTTCCATTTCAAGCATTCCTTCACAGTCCACCGTGAGTATATTAAAACATATGACTCAGGCTTGGCATCGATTGTTCTTTTGCTTCTATATCGGATTAAAATAGCCTCTTCCAAACTATTTTATGTTCTAATTATGTAGTATCTTATTATTATTTTCTCAACAGGTACAAAGTTTTTATGTTGAAGGAGAAATATCATTACCAAGTGAATTCCAGTATTTCTTCGTACTTCTATGTCCGAAGTGTCAGCATCTCGCACGAATCAAACGCAAAAGGAAAATTCTCTGTATCAACTGCAAGCTAGAGAGAATGCTGATTCCAAGGTAACAACAACTCTTTCCATTGGTATACTATGACTAACGACATCTACATCTGACAGCTAAAACTTTATCATCACACAAACACAACATTGTAGATGTGAATTTGAAGTTGACATAACAGATGGGAGCGGAACAATAACAACAGTAGTGTCAGACAAACTAGCTGAACAAATGCTTTCACTGACAACAAACGAAATATATAAAACCACCATTGTCAAGGTACATATACTGACAACTCTAGAATCATCTTGCATCGAAATTAATTTAAAGTCTTCATTTTACTCATTCTGTGGTAACCTTTTTTCCACATAAATAATTATTACCTGTTGAGCATATCAAAGAGCACCTACTAGACAAGCTGTTCAAAATCCATTTACAAAAATCACTACATAGAACATCAGATAGACCGCCCGGTAGCTTCGTAGTCTTATCTTACACGCAGAAACAGACTGTCTTCGACTTGGCACAATCCTCAACGCCAACTACTATTGGTGACGAAAGTAAAAGGAAGGTGCAATCCATCACTTCTGAAGAAGCAGATCGCAGTCTTTCAACACAACATGGAAACCCAACCAAGAAACCGCATGTACAATCAACAAGTCCTCTGCAAAAACAATCAAGGTTAGAAATTAATACTTGTTATGTCATCCTTTTTTCATGTGTAAGAACAAAGTCAAAGAAGGTGCACATAATAAACAACCACAAAAGAAAAAGAACTTAACTTATTATATGCGATACAAGTTGCAACCCCGTTCCATTGCTTAAATTAAATCAACTTCCATTTGTCCATGCTCTTGTATCTTCTTCAGAAGATAAATTGGGATTTGGAACTCTAGCTTTGTTGCATCAAGGTAATCACTCGGAAGAATTTTTGTTGTCTGCTTTTAAGCTACCTAATGAACAATTACATTTATTGCTCTCAACTTCAAAGTAGACTTATGGATTTTCCTTCTACAGTAAAGCAAATTACATATTCTCAACTACTCTTTTGCACTTAACTCCCAATTTGTTGTTCATACAGATACCTCATCAGATTTGAAGTCCAACAAAGGTCGCCTCAATATTTTTTGATAGCAATAGCAGTTGTAATATTTGCGTTCCAGGCAGATTTTAGTAGTGTTGGTTGCTAGAGTACCATCATCCACATTTTGTGCAAATAACTACGTAGTTTGCTGCAGTACAATATTTCACATTTTGTATAAATACTTAGGCAAACTAACTCTTACCAAGGCACAATCTTCCACATACTGTGTAGATAACTACGCAGATTAACTAACTCTCTGAATAATCTGCTAAATCCAAGCAACTCTCATTATACTAAAATGGAAACCCATCCACTCAATGTTACCCTTAGCCCCTTGCGTTAACAAGGTAACATAGTATATAACAAAAAGTATAGCGTTGTTCATGTTGGGTCCGGGCAAAGCCCGAGCTACCCCTACTAGTATATATATATATATATATATATATATATATATATATATATATATATATATATATATATATATATATATATATTAAGTTTTCAATTAATGAGTTGTGGATAGTTCTTCTAAGTTGCTTTTCTCATATAAAAATAGTTAAAGGTGTGTAAAAGATTGTACAGTTGGACTGTAAATACTTTTTTTTTTATAAAAAAATTCTAGGATATTCAAGTTTCCAATAGAGAAACTTGCAAGAGTAATAATAGTTTCTTGTAGTAGTAATTAACTTACATACGCACGTTTATCAGCTGAAATTTTAATCTAAAATTGTAATCTTCTTCTTCCTTTAGGATTCAAATTAGGCCTTTAAATTATATATATTGATAGTGATTGTAATACATTACTAGGTTCGTTACCATTTTGATTAAATTATCAATTTATCAAAATATTTATTTATAACTAGTATATACAACAACAACAACAACAATCCAGTAAAATCCCACCAGTGGGGTCTAGGGAGGGTAGAGTGTACGCAGACCTTACCCATATCCCGAAGGGGGTAGAGGCGCTGTTTCCGGGAGACCCTCGGCTCAGAGACAATAGAGTTGTGACCACAAAACCCGAAAAATAATATTAGCAACATGAGAGACAACAAATAAATGAAAAAATAGTAACACAAATATTATGCAAAAGTGTGAAACACAACATAATCGCTAGCAGTTATAGACAAAACACTGTCATACTCGTCGGTACAAAGAAAGAAACCGGGACAAAGAGAAAAACCGCTCGACTACCCCTTAACCAACAACCCTAATGCTCGACCTCCACACCTTCATATCGAGATCCATGTCCTTGAAAATCTGGAGACGCGCCATGTCCTGTCTGATCACCTCGACCCAATACTTCTTAGGCCGCCCTCTACCTCTTATCGTACTTGCCAAAGCCAACCACTCACACCTCCTAATTGGGGCTTCTAGGCTTCTCCTTTGCACGTGTCCGAACCATCTAAGTCGCGCTTCCCTCATCTTGTCGTCCACCGGAACCACGCCCAAACTCTCCCGAATATCTTCATTCCTAATCTTATCCAGCCTAGTGTGCCCACACATCCATCTCAACATCCTCATTTCTGCTATTTTCATCTTCTGTATATGTGAATTCTTGACTGGCCAACACTCAGCTTCATACAACATGGCCGGTCTAACAACCGCTCTATAGGACTTCTTTGAGTTTTGGTGGCACATTCTTGTCACACATGACTCCAGACGCTAACCTCCATTTCATCCACCCCACCTCAATACGGTGCGTAACATCCCCGTCGATCTCCCCATCTCCCTGGATAATTGACCCTAAGTACTTAAAACTTTTTCTCTTGAGGATGACCTGTGAGTCAATCCTACCTTCCACATCCTCTTCCCCTGTCACGTCGCTGAACTTACATTTCACATATTTCGTCTTACTCCTACTCAACTTGAAACCTTTAGACTCCAGGGCTTGCCTCCATGATAGTTTCTATGAATCCACCAAACTGTAGAGAGACCTGGTTTTCTACTAGTTCCCTCAGAGTAATACACTGAGACAACAAGTAAAAGAGATACGGGATTTTTACGTGGAAAAATCCCAACTAAAGGGGACAAAAACCACGACCTACACTTGTAGGATTTCAACTTCACTAACTTGTAATCTAAACTATTACAATCCACTTTGTAATGGCTTTATTACAAAGACTTTAACACACTAACTTGTAATGTCTATAACAAGCCACTTTGTCACTCCCTAGTTACAAAGACTTTTCACTTATGACTACACTAGTCACAACACAAACACACAAGGTTTATGGTTTTGAGATTCCTAAAACAGTGCTTCTAAGAAAGCAAGTAGGATACAATGAAAAGAAAAATACAAGATTACAACTCAACTAAGGACACCTAACTACACGTAGTGAAACTGGTCCATCTTAGTGGAGTTGTCTTCTTATTCTTGACACACTTGAGTCTTCAATGCAAAAGCACACTTCAATGCTTGAGAGAATCTTTTTAGTAAATTCTCAAGTGAATATCTTGTTTGTCTCCAAACAAGATATTATAACCCTAGGACATCCCAAGAAGGATGCCCATACCTAGTTGGTACACTTCTCAACCAATGGGAAGTGACTGATGCACTGTTACTGCAGTGTAGCATGTACAGTTTCATGCAATCACTTTTCTATCACAGCTTTCCAACTGTAGAGTTGACTTGTACTTCTGTCTGTGAGAATGCCAAGGGATCAGATCCCTCAGCTGTTCCCTATGAGTTCAATAGTACACTGTCCAGATTTCTTGAGTTTATGCTGAGTGGTTGTACTGGTTACACATCAGGTCCTTTATCTGGTTCTTTACATGAAAGTTTGTTAGATCATCAAAACATAATAGAATCCCATTAATTTCCCCCTTTTTGATGATGACAAACTTTTATAATTGGTGAGCAGTTATATACCCTAGCATGACCAGATAAAAGACCAGATCCCCATATTTTTTCCCCTGTCTGTGTGTTTCCTCCTTAATCTCTGCCATCAATTATCCCCTTAACTTCCCCCTTTTGGCATCATAAAAAGGCACAATCAGTTAGAAAGCGTAAAGAATTCCAACAAAGCTAACTTATGCCCCTTATGTGCACACAACATGATAGAAAACAGAATAAAAAGGCAGTAATTAGAACATAAGAAAGACTGAGTTTCATTCATGACAAAAGATTTAAACATAGAGAAGTATTTTCTTAGGATAGAAAAGACTTCATTTGGACTTTCACAGGCGGGAGCAATCAGGTGGGATCCAAGTACCAATCACAAAAAAAAAAAAAATAATAATACTGGCAACCACAACATCATCAGACAGACAGACTGAACAGGACTGAAGCCTAGGGGGCACTAGAAGAGGAAGGCTTGGAGGAGGAGCCAGCAAAAGTCTTGAGGACCAAATCCATGCGTGCATTGGCAGATGATTGTTCCTCTAGCAGTTTCTCCCGCAGGTGCTCAACATGCTGCATGAGCTCATTGTCTTCCTTGGTCAAGCGGGAAACTTCTTCATTTGAGGAAACAACAGTACCAGGTCCCTCACCAGCTTGACTTAACTGAGCCTCCAATATAGTAATCTGAGCCTTTAACTTCTTGATCACGTCGTTTGTAGCATTCAACGCATTGATCAACTAAGATATGGTTGAAGTGCTTCCCCCAGATTTTTCAAAGCACTCACATTCCTATAAGGTAGTCTTCGAAAAGGTCTGCTTGCGGGTCCCTACTCGGTGGTTCTTAACATGCACTTTGTAAAACTAAAATACCCGAGTAAGTAGGAAACCATAAGGGAGCCCATGATTTCCATCCTTGACCTTTACAACCTTCTGCATATGTTGAATCATAATGGCAAGAAGATTGATTGGTTTGAAAGAGTCAAGGGCCTCCATCAATGTCAGATCAGCCTTGGAGGCAATTGAGTGCCTCTCAGCACAGGGAAGAAGTACCTTGTTCACCAGTTCAAAAAGAAGCTGGTAAAGAGGTAACATGTCTTTCTTATGGACTTGTTCCCCCTGCTGAATCGTTCCTGTCTTAACAATGGCTCTCCTAAAGTTCCCCTCACAAGCATTCGTATCATGATCCACGAAAGACATTCCCTTAGCTGGAACATTTAGAACTGCTCCCAGAGCAGCAGCATCAAGGAAATATCAGTACCCTCCACCGAAACACAAGCATGACCCCCCAGGAGGAGTGAAGAAGGTTGCATAAAACTCCTTCACTGCATCCTCATAAACCTTGGGCACACTCACATTGAACAGGTGCTCCCACTTTTGAAACTCAATCATGGCCATAAGTTGGCTCATTCCTTCCATCTCATGAATTTCTGGGTCAATCATTCGACCCCACAACACTCTATGACTTTGTACATTCTCCTGCCACTTCCCACTGTCACTTGGTATTGTCTTCATAGAACCAGGTCCCCCAACTGTTTCCAACTCTCTTTTTCGTTTACCAGACACTTGCACAGATTTTCCCTTTGCACTTTCTGCAGTCGCATACTTCTTAACACTCGCTTCACCAACTTCACCTTTCTTAAGCTTCCCACCACTTTTAGCGGGTGACACACGTTGTTTCCTTTGTCCTTTAACTACAACCTCATGCATAGACTTCTTTGAAAGAGATGTTCTCCCTACCAAGTAACTTGGTTCCTCTGCAGTATCCTCTTCTACCTCAACCACTGGTATGGCTTCATCCACGACCATTTTTACTTCCTTCATCAGTATCTTCTTCTTCTTCTTCTTACTTCTCTTCTTGCTCTTCTCAAGAGCTGAGTCAAGGGCTTCCTTCTTCTGCAATCGTGTAGATGGTCGCTTCATAGAAGATTCAGGAATACTCACTTTCTGACGGAGCTTGAAGCGGGCGCTCAAGACCATTTCATCCTCATCATCTTCATTTGGGGGCTTAGAAAGAGGAGGAATAGACTCTAGAGGAGGAGTATAGAAGATGGGCTCCTGGTTGGTCTTTGAGAGAGGAGAACCAGGTTCCTCACCAGATTTTGCCTGCATGGACGGGTGACTCAAACAGAACCATAGTCCCCTCATCTCCCAGAAAGGAAGGTTCTTCTTCCTGAGTCTCAGGAAGAGAAGGAGCGCCTTCAGAGGGAAGGTTCTCAGAAGCAATGGCCATTAAGTTTTCGGCCGCTTCTTTTTTCGGAGACTCCATGGGAGTCGAAGAGTCAAGGAGAGAGGAGTTAAGGTATTGGTCGGGATCATCCTCTGAGGCTTTAGAGGCCTGAGGAGCGTCAGCGACTAGGGTTTCTTTTAGTGGTTCAGATGAAGAAGAGGGAATAATGGGTGTTGGAGTGGGAGAAGTTTCAGCAGGTAGTGGGGAGGAATCAGGTATAGAGGTGACGACCTCTGGGAGAGAAGAGGCTTGATCCTCCGTTGAAATGAGGTTAGGATCAGAGTTAGGAGAGAGAGAAGGTGAGTTTGTAGTGGCCATTGTTGGCGAGTGGGAAAAGCTTCAGTGTAGGAGGAGGTTCTTCTTCAAGGAAAGAGAGAATGAGAGAATGTGGTGAAGAACGGTTAGAGACTAGGGAGCTTTATAAGGGAAGGTGTAATAATGAGAGGGAAGAGGAACAAGTTCAAATGACGGTAGGTGTTTGGGGAAGAGAAAACGTGCAGAGGGAGTTGAAAGATTTGAGTGATAGACTCGGTTACTAAAAAAGCGGATGATGTGGAAACAATAATTAGTTTTGTTGCTTTTTGAGAAAGGTAGAGAATACACATGACAACTAACATGTGGTACAGGGACCAGGTCCCATACCTGTTTTCTGAAAAAGTTACTCAGCCTCCCTTTTTTTTTTGTTCTACAGTGCCATACCTTTAAAGTCTGAGATCATCATGCGTGTATACCTGCAACGATATTGATGTGAGGTAATATTAGTTAAAAAACACTTTAGATATCTGTACCTGAGAGTGACTCTCATAGCCAAAGTGAGGGAACCAGGTCCTTAATTAGGTCTCATCAGCCCCAGCGCCATTCTATTTTTCTCAAAATATTCCCTGCCCAGTGCCTTGGTAAAGATGTCAGCTATCTGATCTTCAGTACAACAAAACTTCATGCAGATGTACCCCTTCTCAACATTGTCTCTGAGGAAATGATGTCTCACATCAATATTCTTAGTTCTCTTGTATTGAACCGTGTTCTTTGCCATGTTGAGAGCACTGGTGTTATCACATAGGAGTGGTACACTGCCAATGTACACTCCAAAATCTTCCAGTTGTTGTTTGATCCACAACATCTGAGCACATCAAGATGCAGCAGCAGCATATTCTGCTTCAGCTGTGGATGGGGCCACTGAGTTTTGCTTCCTTGTACCCCATGATATTAAGCAGGATCCAAGGAAATGGGCCATCCCTGAAGTGCTTTTCCTGTCCACTAAATAACCTGTGTAATCAGCATCAGCATAACTTACAAGATTAAAATTGTCACATGAGGGATAGTACAGGACCAGGTCCTGTGTGCCCTTGAGATAGCGTAAGATTTTTTTGGAAGCCTTTAGATGAGACTCCTTAGGATTTGATTGAAATCTTTCACATAATCCCACACTTAACACGATATATGGCCTGCTAGCAGTGAGGTAGAGTAGAGAGCCAATGATTCCCATGTACATTGTTTGGTTTACATGAGATACAGATTCATCCATGTCAAGCTTGGTTGCAACTGCAATAGGTGTATCAATCACTTTTGATTCCTCCATGTCAAACCTTTTGAGCAGCTCTTTGATGTACTTCTGATGGCTAATGCAAGTTCCCGTTGAGGATTGTTTCACTTGAAGACCCAGAAAGAAGTTCAATTCCCCCATCATACTCATCTCGAACTCACTACCCATAAGCTTGGAAAATTCCTTACACAGTGAATCTGTTGTAGCCCCAAAGATAATGTCATCCACATATACCTGGACAATGAGCAGGTTCCTTCCCCATTTCTTTAGAAATAGAGTGTTGTCAATCTTTCCTCGAGTGAATCCATTGTCCAGTAGGAACTTTGAAAGCCTTTCATACCAAGCTCTGACCATACAAAGCCTTGTCCAATTTGAAGACATACTCTGGATGAGCATGACTTTCAAACCCAGGAGGTTGCTTGACATATACTTCCTCCTTGAGATACCCATCAAGAATGCACTTTTCACATCCATTATAAATAAGGTGAATTCCATATGAGATGCAAAAGCAATGAGAATCTGAATGGCTTCCATGCGAGAAACATGAGCAAATGTCTCATCATAATTAATCCTTTCCTCCTGATTGTACCCTTGAACAACAAGCCTTGCTTTATTTCTGGTTGTTTTCCCGTTCTCATCCAGCTTGTTTCTAAACACCCACCCGGTTCCTATGATGGTTCTGTCTGAGGGTTGAGGTACCAGGTGTCAGACTTTGTTTCTTTCAAACTGATGAAGCTCCTCCTGCATAGCAATGATCCAATCTGCATCATTTAGAGCTTCCTTGATGTTTTTTGGTTCTATTTGGGATAGAAAGGCTGAAAAGGCTAGGGAGTTTCTAGTTTTGGATCTGGTTTGAACTCTAGAATCAAGGGGAGTGATTATGTTATCAAGGGGATGAGAGTTTTTGTGTTTCCAATTTGGGACCTGTATTTGCTGTGTGGAGGAATGGGTACATCAGAAGAGTTTCCCTACATTCCTCGTTCTGCTATCTGTGGAGTACCTTCCACAGCATCTCCGACTCTTTCTTCAGCTTCAATAGGAGAGATTGTGGTACCAGGTTCCTCTTGTGAACTAGAGGGAGAAGTTGTGTTGCCTTCACTTATCTCTCTAGTTTGGCTCATCATGTAAGCTTTGCCATTTGAGACATCAACTATCTCCCCAGGAACCAGGAGTGGTTCATTGTCTTGATCATCACCATTTCCATCCTTGTTTGAGGAAGGAGTCTCATTGAATAGCACATGGACACTTTCTTCTACACATTGAGTTCTCTTGTTGTACACTTTGTAAGCTTTTATTTGAGAAGAGTATCCCAAGAAGATTCCTTCATCACTTTTGGCCTCGAATTTTCCAAGTTGATCCTTCCCATTATTCAGAACATAGAACTTGCATCCAAAGGCTCTCAGATGAGTTATCTTTGGCTTTCTTACATTGAGCAATTCATAGGGGGTTTTGTTTAGGAAGGACCTGATCATGCACCTGTTTACCAAGTAGCACGTGGTATTGATTGCTTCCGCTCAAAAGTTCTTTGCAATTCCATTGTCGATGAGCATTGTTCGTGCCATATCTTCCAGGGTTTTGTTTTTCCTTTCCACCACTCCATTTTGCTAGGGAGTCCTAGGAGCTGAGAAGTTGTGAGTGATTCCATTTTCATTGCAAAGCTCATCAAATTTCGCATTATCAAATTCAGTCCCATGGTCAGATCTGACGCAAGCTACCTTCAACTCCATCTTCACTTGGATTTTCTTGACAAATGCTACAAATACTTCAAACGTCTCATCTTTTGTTCTAAGAACTAGTGTCCAAGTGAATCTTGAGTAGTCATCCACAATCACGAAGATGTACTTCTTTCCACCTCTGCTTGGAATTCTCATAGGGCCACACAAATCCATGTGAAGAAGTTCAAGAGGTCTTGATGTGCTAACACCCTTTTTTGGCTTAAAGGATGATTTCACATGTTTTCCCTTGGCACATGCATCATAGACTCTGTGCTCTTTGAACTTGGAGTTGGGCAAACTACAAACCAGGTCCTTCTGCACCATCTTATTTAGGAGAGAAAAGCTTGCATGACCCAGCCTTCTATGCCATAGTTCTGCATCATCATCAAATGCCTTTAAGAAGTTCACCTTACCAGCTCCCAATGATTCAAAATCAGCAATATAGATGTTCTTATGTCTCTTGGCTATCAACACCACTTCACTAGTTACTAAGCTAGTAACGGTGCATACCTTGGACAAGAATTCTACTTTGTTTCCTTTATCACAAATTTGAGAGACACTCAATAGGCTATATTTCAAACCATCGACATAGTACACATTTTCAATTGAGTGCTCAAGAGATCTTCCAACCCTTCAAACACCGAGAATGTATCCCTTCTTTCCATTTCCAAAGGATACATCTCCTCCTTGCAGGGATTTCAATGAGAGGAAATCCATGGTGTTTCCAGTCATATGCTTTGAGCATCCGCTGTCCATGATCCATTGTAGTCTAGTTCCTCTCACTGATCCCTGCATAAACAAATCAAGGGTTAGACTTAGGAACCCAAACGAGTTTGGGTCCCTTGTAGTTAGGAAAGGGGTGAATAAGAGCTCTTCTAGTCCATGCAGGAAGAGATCGAGTTTTCTTGCTGGGACCAGGTCCCTGCTTTGTATTCCTCTTGCCAGCAAACATTTTGTTTTTTTGAACTAACTGATCCCTGACTGGGAAACTTTCCTTGAAGTGCCCGTTGTTCCCACAATGGGTACAAAGCCAATTGTCTGGGACAATGACATACTCGTTGTGAGGGTTGTAAGGAGTTTTCTCCTTTGGAACCCAATTCCCTCCATGTTTCCACTATTATTTAAGTACATGGCAGTGACAGCGTCTGTGGACCATGTCCAATTCAGTGATTTCTCTAGATCAGATTTTAGTTTAGCCATTTCAGATTGTAGTTGCCTATTTTTCTCAATCTCACAACACAGACTTGTTTTGACCTCATTCAGTTCTTTTTCAAGCTTAATATGTTTCTCACTAGTTATCTCTTTTCCCTTATCCATGCTTGAAGTACCAGGTTCTAATTTGAGTCCCTCAATAGTCTCTTTTAAGTCTGTGATTACTAATAAGAGATCATCTCTTTCTTGTTCAACAATATTGATTATTTTAGCTAGAGTATTCTTCTCAGTGTTCAGGTTCTCCACTGTATCCTTTAGGTCTACTACCACTACAGTTAGATCATCTCTCTCATTTTCTGCACTATTTGTTTTTCAGCTAGTGTCTCCTTATCCTTCTCAAAGTTACTTATGGTATCTTTTAAATCTACCACACCCAACTAAATCATCTCTGGACTGCTCCATTTCTCCTAGCTCTATGATTAAAGAATCTTTATCCTCAATTAGACTATAGTGAGCATCAATAAGAACATTTTCCAGAGATATTAACTTTTTTGAAGAATAGGATTTCAGATTTCTTTGAACATCCCTGAAGTTTACCTCAACATTTTCATCTTCTTCATCATCGTCGGACTAAGCCATTAGCGCGAACAGTGAGTCATACACATTGGCCTCATTCTCTACTGCCATCATAGAGTTGTTATCTGCTTCTGGTTCCTCCTCTAATTCACTGGATGAATCTCCCCAGGCCGCCAGGGCTTGTTTCACCACATTATCAGCAGCATTCTTCCGACTGAACCTTTTGTCAGGGACCTGGTTCCCTCTGGCAGTCTTGTCAGCATTGTGCTTGTAAGGCTCTTGCTTCAGTAGAGGACAATCCTTGATGAAATGCCCCGGCTTTCCACACGTGTGGCACAAGTCATAGTTTCTAGGCTTGCTTGAGTTGCCTCTTCTTGGTATCCCACCATTCCTCCGAACCATCTTCTGGAATCTCTTAGTAAGATAAGTCATATCATTATCATCTTCACTTGACTCATTCTTTTCAACTTGAAGAACCAGGTTATTCTCTTTCTTTGGTTCTCTTCTTTCATTGTCTTTCTTCTTTTTCATCTCATATGTTTTCAGGTTTCCAACCAACTCATCCATTGTTAGAGTTTGCAAGTCTTTAGCTTCAGTGATATCATTCACTTTGCTTTCCCATGAACTAGGAAGAACACTTAGAATCTTTCGTACTAGCTTGTTTCTTTGAATGAACTCTCCTAAAGAGTGAAGCTCATTTATGATGGAGGTGAATCTAGTATGCATATCTTGTATAGATTCATCGTCCTTCATCCAGAACAGTTCATACTCGATAGTGAGCATGTCGGTTTTGGACTGCTTGACTTGAGTCGTTCCCTCATGAGCTGTTTGCAAGACTTCCCAAATCTCTTTAGTTGATTGGCATGCTGAGATCCTGTTGTACTCATTAGGTCTTATACCGCATACCAGAATTTTCTTGGCAAGAAAATTCTTTTCCACTGCCGTCCTGTCAACATCGTTGAACTCCTTCCTGGTTTTTGGCACCAACAGACTTGCTTCTCCAACCTTCTGCATAGGAACGTGTGGACCATCACAGATGATGTCCCACAGTTCTGAATCTTTAGCCATTATGAAGTCATGCATACGAGTCTTCCACCACCCGTAGTATTGACCATTGAATCTAGGAGGTCGATATGTTAATTGTCCTTCTTCAAAGTTTGGTGGAGCAACCATTAGAGATCCTTTCTAGGTGTTAACCTTTTAGAAAGAACTTGCTCCGCTACCAATTGATAGTTTCTATGAATCCACCAAACTGTAGAGAGACCTAGTTCTATACCAGTTCCCTCAGAGTAATACACAGAGACAACAAGTAAAAGAGACACAGAATTTTTACGTGGAAAAATCCCAACTCAAGGGGACAAAAACCACGACCTACACTTGTAGGATTTCAACTTCACTAACTTGTAATTTAAACTATTACAAGTCACTTTGTAATTACTTTCTTACAAAGACTTTAACACACTAACTTGCAATGCCTATTACAAGCCACTTTGTCACTCTCTAGTTACAAAGACTTTTCACTTATGACTACACTAGTCACAACACAAACACACAAGGTTTATGATTTTGAGATTCCTAAAACCGTGCTTCTAAGAAAGAAAGTAGGATACAATGAAAAGAAAAATACAAGATTACAACTCAACTAAGGACACCTAACTACATGTAATGAAACTGGTCCGTCTTAGTGGAGTTGTCTTCTTGTTCTTGACACACTTGAGTCTTCAATGCAAAAGCACACTTCAATGTTTGAGAGAATGTTTTTCGTAAATGCTCAAGTGAATATCTTGTTTGTCTCCAAACAAGATATTATAACCCTAGGACATCCCAACAAGGATGTCCATACCTAGTTGGTACACTTCTCAACTAATGGGAAGTGACTGTTGCACTGTTACTGCACTATAGCATGTATAGTTGCAGTCAGTCACTTTTTTGTCACAGCTTTCCAACTCTAGAGTTGACTTGTACTTCCGTCTATGAGAATGCCAAGGGATCAGGTCCCTCAGTTGTTTCCTATGAGTTCAACAGTACATTGTCCATATTTCTTGAGTTTAAGTTGACTGGTTGTGCTGGTTACACATCAGGTCCTTTATCTGGTTCTTTACATGAAAGTTTGTTAGATCATCAAAACAGAATATAAGCCCATCACTCCATACCTACGATCTCCCATTAACGCCGCCTCGCGTCTCATCAATCAGAACTATATCATCAATGAACAACATACACCATGGCACCTCTCATTGGATATGGTGTGTCAGTGCGTCCATCGCCAGGGCAAATAAGAATGGGTTGAGCTCAGATCCTTGTTGTAACCCCATAACCACTGGAAAAGGTTCTGAGTCACCTCCCACAATCCTAACCCGAGTCATAGCTCCATCATACATATCCTTTATCGCCCTAATGTAAGCTACCAACACTCTTTCACCTCCAGACATCTCCAAAGGACGTCCTTGGGGACCTTGTCATATGTCTTCTCTAGGTCAATAAACACCATATGCAAATCCCTCTTCCTATCCTTGTATTGTTCCACCAACCTCCTGATAAGGTGGATAGCTTCCGTAGCAGAATGACCCGGCATAAACCCGAACTGTTTTCTGATATAGACACCACCCTCCTTGTCCTCTCTTCCACCACCCTCTCCCAAACTTTCATGGTATGACTTAGTAACTTGATACCCCTATAGTTGTTACAATTATGGATATCACCTTTGTTCTTGTACACTGGAACCATTGTACTCCACCGCCACTCATCAGGCATCCTCTTCGTCCTGAAGATAACATTAAACAACCCAGTCAACCACTCCAAGCCTGCTCTACCCGCATATCTCCAAAACTCTATTAGAATCTCGTCTGGTCCGTTTGCTTTGCTCCGACTCATCTTACCCATCGCTTCCACAACCTCCTCAACCTTAATGCGCCTACAATACCTAAAGTCGTGGTGGCTCTCGGAATGCCCCAATTTCCCTAACACGATGTTTCCACCCCCATCTTCATTCAAAAGTTTATGAAAGTACGACTGCCATCTTTGGCTAATCTGGGCCTCTTCCATCAATACTCGACCGTCATCATCTTTGATGCATCTCACTTGATCCAGGTCGCGAGCCTTCTTCTCTCTCGCTTTGGCTAACCAAAATAACTTCTTGTCCCCACCTTCCCCCAAGTTCCTCATACAACCGACCAATTGCAGCAACCTTAGCCTCTATGACCACTAATTTCGCCTCCTTCCTAGCCTCCTTATATATAATCTTTCTTTGTTCGCTCTCCTCTGATCCTCGTTGGTGCTCTCTACTAACTTATTGTAAGCCGCTTTCTTGGCTTCCACTTTACCTTGGACCACGTTATTCCACCACCAGTCACCTTGGTGCCCGCCAGAGTAACCTTTCGAAACTCCCAACACCTCTCTCGCTGCCTCCCTTATACATTACGCCATCGCTGTCCACATAGCGCTAGCGTCCCCACCACTCTTCCAGGAACCCATAGTCGTCAACCGCCCCTCCAACTCCCGCGCATTATCCTTAGACAAAGCTCCCCACCTGATCCTCGACTGACCCCATACAAACCTATTCTTCCTCTTCATCAAGATACCGACGTCCATCACCGGGAGCCTATGTTGATTCGTGAGGTTCTCACTCGGGATCACCTTGCAATCCTTGCACAACCCCCTATCACACCTTATGAGGAGGAAATAGTTAATCTGAGTCTTAGCTACCATACTCTGGAAAGTAACCAAATGTTCCTCCCTCTTCGGAAACATAGAGTACACGATCACCAACTCAAAAGCTCTAGCGAAATCCAGCAGTGAGGTACCACCCCCGTTCCTATCACCAAAGTCGAAGCCACCGTGCACTTCAACATAGCCACCAGCAGGCGACCCAATATGACCATTGAAATCCCCTCATATGAATAACTTCTCCGTAGGCGGAATATCCCTCACCACCTCATCCATCGCCTCCTAGAAGCGCCTTTTAACCTCCTCGTCCAAGCCCGTATGCGGCGCGTAAGCGCTAATGACATTTGGAGTGCTCCCTCTAACCACTACCTTAATCGTCATCAATATGTCATTCACCCGCCTAACCTGTATCACCGACTCTCTGATCTCCCTATCCACCAAAATGCCCACTCCGTTAATTCTTGCCCTTCACGACTCCAGAGAACTACAATTTATACCCGTCTGCATTCCTCGCCTTCGATCCTACCCACCTAGTCTCCTTCACACATGTTATATTGACCCTCATCTTCTGGAGAATCTTCGCCAGCTCTATAGACTTACCCCTCAACGTCCCTATATTCCACGATCCAATTCTCAACCTACATGCAACCTTGTTCCCTTTACCCCTTTTGGTCCCCGTCCCACCCCCTGGCCCTTGCCCTACTCCCCTACCCACCACCCGACCTCCCCGAGGACATGATCCTACTCTGCCATTACAAACCACTGTCTCTATACCTACGAAGGTCTAAAAATGAAAAAGAAAAAAATACCACACAGAACAACAAAGGGAGTAAATAGTAACTACAACCCCACTACTAGACTGACTAGATTAGTACAAAATACTACGACAACAAAGTAATTAACACAGGAGACAGAGAAACAGGAGGCGGGAGGTACCAATTCCCGCGAATAGAACCTGGAACTTTCGACTTGGTATACTCCCGATGCTGCGAAACCCGGCGTATAGCTGTTGTTCTACTGCTTGTGCGCGTGCACCTCCCTACCACCGCCAACCAGTCACAAAAATGATACCTGCAAAACACACAAACACCCACGGAACCAAGAGAATAGAGGGAGATTATGAACAGTTCAAAGAAATCCCGAAGATGCACTGACTAAGCTTGGACTGGATCCTTCGGTAATCCGAATTGCACGGTTTTGAATCGCCGATATGGCACTTACGCAGAGAGAGAGACTACAGTGAGAGAAGTTATTCTCGTTTACTTGCTGATGAGGCTAAAACGGATCTTTTAAGGAAAATTTTGAAAATTAATGGAACTCTTGTGGGTGGGGCGGTGAAGGGGGTACGCAAGTTTGTGATTGGTTAGAATAATTAGTGTTTCTTAAGCTGGTACGATACACAACTTCCCCACACTTTAGATCGATTTCGTCGGAGCCGGAGCAAAAGAGCGACAAGGAGTTCTTGAATATATTCCTGCAGAAAAATGAAAGAACAACGATTGGGGCAGAATCTGCAATACCCTGGAAGGAATTTGAAGATTCAGATCAAAATGGAAATCATCCTAATAAACAACTTCAAAAAAAAGGGATCATAAAAGAGGCCATCTCTAAAGCATCAGTAAAACTGGAAAAATCTTGGTGCAACACGGCAATTGTAAATTTTGTCAGCTCATAAAATTATCCATCTTTTATTAATCTTCCCCTTGTAAGACTTCGGGCTACTTCTTTTCCCAACAAATAAGAGTTAGTATTTTTCTTTGGGAGAAATTAAAAAAAACAAAAAATTACACCTCTTTTGAAATAACAATTTCAAAAGGGAACAAATTGAAACACTCCAAAAACTACAAGGACCAACTTGACATTAACTCTATAAAACTCCGCGCCAGCCTCGCCGCCGGTGAGTTCCATTTGCCGGAACTACCGCTCACCTCCGCCATTAACATGGCTTCCTCAGCCGTTATCTCAATCAAAAAGACCAAAATACCTTTTTCTCTAACCTTATTCTCCTTCGCTAAAAAATCTGCCCTTTTCTCCACACTCTGCAAGAACCATCACCATCACCATCACCAAACTAGTACTACTACTACTCCACCAGTGGCAAAGAAAGTGCCTTTTACAGTTTCTGCACATGGCGTTACGTGGAATGATCCCTACCGTTGGATGAACACAACAAACGACCCTGATTTTATCAACTACCTTCAGCAAGAAAATGCATATGCTCAGAGTTTCATGAAGGATACTGAGGAAATGCAAAAGGGTTTGTTTTCTGAGATGATTAGTAGAATGCCTTCCAAGATTTCTACCCCACCTGAATTATGGGGTCCTTGGTTTGTCTATAAAAACTTAGCTTTTTTCACTTTGTTCATATGCATGCTTTGATATAACAATGTGGAGAACATGTTTGACTGAATGTTGTTTAAATTGTTGGAACAGGTTTAAATAATAGTTTGAAATGTTAAAGGAAAAAGAGCAGATAACTTGTGTGAAAATAAAGCAAATTAGAGTTAGATATTAGTAATATGATTTGAGAGGAAAACTTTGAACATTTCATGTTCACTTCTATCAAAAAATGTTTCCGCTTTCGGTGTCTGAGGCTCTGAGCTTGCTCATATTGCTGGTTTCAAGCTCGGATAAAATGAGGAGGGTTCAGGTAGGTTGACGTCCAGCTTAAAACTTGTCATTTTATGATAAATCCTCATAATATAGAAATTTGTATAGGTGATACCAGCTGGAAGACTAGTGCTTACTAGAAGACTCTTACAGCTTGTTTGGATGGTTGTTACGCATCGTTTCATAATGTATCGTATTGTATTGTACTGTATCGTTTGATGAATGCAATATTTGGATAGATTGTATCGTTTGCCGTTGTTTCTTGCTATCATGCACCGGCAATATGAGGAATAAATTTGTAATATTATAAAGAAAAATTATGATACATAGTAAATCTATTATATAAAAAGGTAGGATAAATGATAAAATAAAATTATTTAATAATAGTGAAGGGTGAGAGGAAAAGACAAAATAACGACGCAACCACACCAAATTGGTCGTTACATAAAGTGACATATTTCGTCTTTAGGTAACGACGGATTTTACGATACGATACAATAAAATTTAAGTAACAACCAAAACAAACATCATATTTAAAGTAACAATACGATACAATACAATAGGTAACGACCATCCAAACAAGCTGTTAGTATATTAGAGATACAATCACTTGAGCATATTAGAGAACTCCTAGTGTTAGACAATCTTTAAGTACGGAGTATTGAAATATCATGGACCCAATAGTGCACTTATGATAATGAAAATTGATACAGCTGATCCCAACTAGCTTGAGATTGAGGCATAGTAGTTGTTTTGGTTACTTTGAAAATTAATGTCTTGCATTTGCTCATTCAATAAATACTAAAGAATTCAAACTGTCAACTTTTTCGCAAGGTCAAAGTAAGACTATCAATTTTTGAAATATGAGTCATACTTTTGGTAGAAGCTCGAAAAGAAATCTAGTTGACCAAAAACGAGAAAAAGTAAGTATTATGTATCTACAAAAATATGTACATCTATATCTATGTCCGTGTAAAGCCTCTATTCGTGTACAGTCTGTATATTTGCTTAATCTTTGGGTTATGTAGTAGAAAAAGACTAATCTGATTAAGAGTCCGTGTAGCCGTTGTGTGAACTAAGGAATTGTTAAAAATGCCTTGAACTGTCATACTAAAGAATTGATAAGGGCCTTTGTCGTATGATCTCAATGTTACAGGCTGCATTTGGTTTAGCGTATATGTTGTTATAGGTCAACTGGTTCTAAATTCTGTATTGAGAATCTACTTGCTATAAAATGTCTTTGTTGTTGGTTGATTTTTGGTTTGTTTTTGGTTTTTAACAGGTTATACTACCAGTACATTCCAGAAGGGAAAGAGTTTCCAGTATTATGTAGGAAATCGGCTGCTGAGAGCAAAGGTTGGATGAAGATTGTATCCAATTATGTGATTGGAGTTTCTAAGAAGGAACAAATACTGCTTGACTGGAATGAAATTGCTGAAACATATGGTATAACATTCTCATATTGTTCTTTTAACAAACTTTTTTTCCCCTTCTTGTTTCTTTTTCAAGCAATTGTTATATCAATTTCGCCTCCTTGTGCGTTTTTGTGCATTCGTGTCATTTTCTCCACCTCTCCCCCCCCCGAGCATTTCTTTGTTCTTCTATATTTTGTAGAATTGGAAGATGTTTTATGATTCCAAGACATTAAAGCTCCTAATCAAATATTTTGGGTAAGAGAATGTAAATTATTGGCGTGCATGCGTGTGTTAGTTTAAGGAATGAATCCACTCTAAAAATATATCCACATGGTAATATTGAGGTTAACAGGATAATAAAGGGTTAAAGTACTAAGAGAAAAGGAGAATATTCTTATAGGTTTCATGATACACGTGCAGATCACAGGGTCATTGTTTTAGTTTCTGTTAGTTTTAAAGAAAGTGTGTCCATTATGTCTTAATGTGTTCTTGTTTTCGTAGGATATGTTCATGTGGGTACATGTCGAGTGTCTCCAGACCACAATTATCTTGCTTACACAGTTGATGTTACTGCTAGTGAGCAGTTTGTGCTTCAGATTAAGGATCTTCGGAATGACCGTGTTCTGCCAACCCTAGGAGTTGAAGGGGTTGTTAGCGTGGAATGGGCTCAAGATTCTTGTACTTTCTTCTATACGTTATCCGACCAGAACCAACGTCCTTACAGGCAATTCTCTATACTAGTTTGATTACTATTTAAATTGGATATCCGGACTAGTCTAACATTATGTCGCCAGGGTACATTGCGTAAAACTGGGATCAGATTCTGTGCATGATGTCCCATTGTTTGTAGAAAATGATTCCAGTTTCTGTGTGGACATAGCAAGTACAAAGGATGGAAAGTTTATTACTGTGAATTCTAATTCAAGAACTTCATCTGAGGCAAGAAATTTAGCTCTATGCCCTCATAGATTCTTCTTTGTATTGGTGAGGAAGTATTTTTTGATTCTCTTCATTGTCTTATTGTAGGTTTATGTCATCAATGCAACCAATCTGCAGACTGGAATTCAAAGATTCTGTAAGCGTGTGTCTGGTGTACAATACTTTCTTGAACATCATCATGGATTTTTCTATGTTCTCACAAATTATCGTAATGTTGGTGAGGAATCACCTTCTAGTGGAGAGTATTATTTGGCTAGATGCCCTGTTGAGAACTTGCAGTCAACCAGTTTGCAGGTATATCGTCTTCCTTCAAATATTGATTCTTTAAAGGGCTGCTGCTGCTGATAAAACATTTATACACGCGTGAATATAAAGCATTCAAATTGTTCTCCAAAAGCATTCTATCTATTGGATACTTCTTTTTGACTTTTCTTTCAAATGGCTTTTAAGCTGATGAAGGATTTGTACTTTTGCTTTTGTACCTCACTCTAGCTAGTTGTTTTGGTTTTGCTACGAGGTTACATGCTCGTTATCTGCCAGCACAATTATGATATGTTGACTATTTGGCTGCCTAATAAATACTTCACATAGTATTTGCTGTCAGGTTGATTGCCTAACTCCTCTACCTGGGCAAGTGCAAAATTGGAGTTGCATAAACACATACTTGTTGATTCAAAAACATTTATTTTCAGTGTTTTTTTTAATCATCTGTAAGCTTTGTTTGCAGAACGTTATAGTACCCAGTGGAGACATTTTCATCCAAGATATGGACATGTTTAATGAACATCTGGTGCTTTTTCTCAACAAAGATGGTTCCTCATTGATATGTTCTGTTGATATGCAAACAATCATCAATTGTGAGGTATAATCTTAAAACTTAAATTAGTCGTGATTGTTTGAATGTGGAAGGCTAAATTAGTATATCAGTTTCTGAGTTTGTATCAAACTTATCTCCTATTCCTCAGTTTCTTTTCCTTGCTAGGTCGAAGGGGGAAGCATAATCATCTCTTAATTATCGTTACATGTGTAAAGTTGACCAATACCAATGTTTCTTACTATCTTCCTGTTGCGCAGGACCAAATGATGATTGATGAACTTAACCCATGGTTCTTTCCTCTTCCCTCTGATATGTGTGCAATAGCTCCAGGATCAAATCATGACTTCACACGATCTATATACCGCGCTGTTGTTTCTTCCCCAGTGGTATATTGTCAATATTCTTCAAATGATCTGCATCCTATTGATTGTTGTACCGTTGCTTTACAATTTTATTCTTGTATCTTGATTAAGTAACATGGTAGATTGATAATCTTGTCTTCATATTACTCCACTTTGAGGTATTCTCTCTTTATTCCATGGAAAATTTAGCGCAATTCTCTGTTATATATCTCTTTAATATCTCAAATGCTAACATCATGCTGTATGGTGTGAAAATTCAGCTTTCCCTAGATAAATCATTCCGCTAAATTGTTTTTTTTTTCTTTGGAAAAAAACAACAATTACATCTCAATCCCAAACTAGTGGGTTAAAGGAGTCAGCAAGTACCATGAGAATTTTGAAATTTCCATTAGAAATAAACAGATTTGAGTTCTAATTGAGTATAAAATTCCTAGAATCCCAGTTCTTATGGTCCTGTTCTCCTTATTAAAAATCTCTCAGTTTAAGTCTATAATAACAATTTGATAAGAAAATGAAAATAAGAGGAAACTAAAAGGGAGGAAACCATAAAAAGAGGAAAAAAGGGTAGAGGAAACTAAAAGGAAATTGCGATAGGGACTTTATGGTTGACATACACCTTTCCTCCCTTTCCCTTTCAAACTTAGACTTCTCTACCTACTGTGATACGTCCAAGCAGCATTATGTGTTTCTCAATGTTTCTCTTTTGGAATACAGATGCCTGATGTTATTGTTGACTATGATATGTCAAGAAGAACATTCGCTGTCATTCAACAAGAAGAAGTCATTAATGTGTCCCATGATACGAAGTACTGGTCAAACAATGAAGAGAGAACCAGAAATGAGCTTCTGAGCATCCCTTTAAAGAAGGAAATATACACTCGGAATAATGAAGTACAGAGATGGAATGATTTTGCTGAAATTTATTCCTGTGAAGAGAAAGAAGTGATATCGCATGATGGTGCTAGGGTTCCTATAACCATTCTATTCTCTCGTAAAGCACATAAGAAAGGTCAATCTCCTGGACTTCTACATGGGTATGGAGCATACGGGGAAGTGTTAGATAAAAGCTGGTGTGGGGACCGCCTGAGCTTACTTGATCGTGGTTGGGTGATTGCATTTGCTGATGTAAGGTACAATCCTCTTTTATTTTAAGTTGGATTTTAGTATTATGGAAAGAAGAAGAACGAGGGAAACAAGAAAAGAAAAGGAATTCACTGGCAACTGTTGAACCATTACAGAAGTTTCTTTCTTTTACAAATGCATGTAATAGTGCAATGATATAAGCTACCAAATTAACAAGATACTTCACCGCACGGGGTCTGGAAAGCAATATCATTGCCTGTGATTTCTTGAAACAAAATAGTTAGGTGACATATTTTACCTATGCAGGGGTGGTGTTGGTCCAGATCCTTCGTGGCACAAATCTGGGAGTGGAATGAGCAAGTTGAACTCTGTATATGATTTCATATCATGTGGCAATTACCTTGTCGGTGAGGGTTATGTTCAGAAACATCGGCTGGGAGCTGTTGGTGTAAGTGCAGGAAGTCTTCTTGTTGCGGCAGCAATTAACATGCACCCTGAACTTTTTCAAGCTGCAATTCTGAAGGTAAAGCACCAATTTGGGAATCCTTTAGCGTTCTTTCATGTTCCTTTACATTCATTGAATTTGATTCGTAATGCATATTATGGTTTGATTTGGATGTTTTTATGTATTTGCAAAATGATATAATACCTCGTGGTTGCTTTTTGGAAACTCAACTATGATGCACTGGGATGGTAGAAGTGTGTTATTTTTTGTTTGGCGCTGATGTGTTGTAGTTGCTCATGCATGTAATGTTTGTTACAGGTTCCTTTTCTTGATGTGTGCAGTAGCTTGTTGGATCCCACCTTGCCGCTCACTATTTTAGACTACGAAGAATACGGAAATCCTCAACTACGGGCCCACTTTGACTATATTTTGAAGTATTCTCCTTATGACAATATTCCTGAAGGAGTTTGTTGTCCGGCAATGCTTGTCAAAGCTTCATTGAATGACTCCAGGTAAAAAAATTTCTCATCTACGCCATTGAGGATAACTCTCTTATACAAAATTAGCACGTACATTATATACCCGTAATAGTTGCATCTGTTGGATGGTTTGGCTGAAGTGCTAAAGCATTTTCAGCTAACTAAGACTCTGACTTTGGTCATATTATGTATTTATGCAGAGTTGGCGTTTGGGAAGCTGCGAAATGGGTGGCCAAGATACGAGATAAAATGTGCACTAGATGTTCGTCTTCAGTCATACTTCAGACAAATATGAGTGGAGGACATTTTGGTGAAGGTGGTCGTTTTGGCCAATGCGAGGAAGCAGCTTATGAATACGCTTTTCTGATGAAAGTCCTCGAGAAATCTTGAACTAAAATGTGCAGCTTCTGGATTTTGATGATGGAGGGTTGGTCTAGTGCTGTTCTCCTAATGACAGAGGGATTAGCTGGGAAATGTGCACCAGCTGAAGCTCTAAATAAACCAAATGCACCCGGAGACTCCTGCTGGTACGAGCAAGAAAGAAATATGAATTTTAAGCAAACTCCTTTTAGCAAAATCGATTAACGTGCCTTTGTTTATGCTAGTTGCAGAATAGTGTGACTCGTGAGAAGAAGAGCTGGAGACGCCAGAGGTTGATTGCTGCCATTGTCAAGTTTAAGGTCTGAATTTGCAGTTCAAAGTCTTAACACACACCGCGGTTACAAGTCAATCCACCTAGAAACCGTTGAGATGACTCTGAAGAAGTAGCTTTGCAAGTCATAAGTCATAACCATGCAAGTCTCTGGACCTGTAAGTTCAATATTTGGGAGGCGGAGGTGATACAAACTTGAGTTGATTTGACTTGGTATTGCACCATGCTGTAGTTGTATCTATATCTTCAGCCTCTATTGAGCTTGGTGTAACTCTTCATCGTTGTTTGTAACCCGAAATGGCTCCATAAATTGATCGCGAGCAGGTGGAGGATTTTCTGTAACCTCAAGAAAAATGTGTATAGCATTGGTGAGGTAAAATACCATGAAGTCCAAATGTTTACTCTGGGATTTCATTAACCTGAAGGAAAGAGGATAGGTGCATGACTGAATATCCTTGTGGTTGTTGACTGAATTTAACTCAATTCATTTTGATAGCTTAGGTTTTTCAATTATTGATTCAATCCGTTTTAACCCGTCCAAACTTAGCCCAGCCCGCTCATTTGCCGCCCTTAGCTTAAACCTCTAATCATTTCTCAACAACGACAAGAAGTCTCATTCTGTTTTTAATTTTCTCTTTTTTGGATTTTGTTTTATCTACTGTTACAGACTTATTGTAATAAACTTTTGATGCTTTTATCTTTTTCTTGTTGTCCGTTCACAACTTGATCCGTTCTTGTATATGACTAGTTTTAGTATGCGTGCGTTTGTGAGTGTACCTATATCAATGAGTATATGATTTTTTTTAAAAAATTAATAGAATATTATTAAATAAAATAATGTGAGTTATAAATAAAAATTTAAAAAGTGTAAGTTTTTGAAAATGAATAATGTCAACGTTATAGATAGATAAAGGAAGAAGTCTTGCCATACAAAATTCTCAAACTTAGAGTGCAAAAACTAATACGTAGGAAACAGCACATACATTTAACTCTGATTTTAATTAACCTATAGCTTCTGCCTTCGCGTATCAAAAGAATGTTGAATACGAAGAATATAGTCAATTATTGATTTCTAAAAATAAAAATTAAGTGGACATAAGTCTAATTGAATTCGAAGTTCACTAAACTAAAATCTAAAACATTAGTAGAATGAACAAGATAATTTTAATTATTTTCTCATCTAATAAATATATAATATATAGAACTTTTCAAATACAATTTTTTTATAAAAATTATTAACCTCAGAGACTCGGAACAAGTCGAATGCGTTTTTAACTTGGGTTGATTTGACTTGGTATCGCACCATGCTATAGTTGTATTAATATCTTCAGCATCTTTTGAGCTTGGTCCAACTCTTCATCGTTGTTTGTATTCCAAAATTGCTTCATTAATTGATCGCGATTTTCTGTATACTGGATTGAAATGCGTATTGTATTGGTGAGCTAATTACTATGAATTCCCAAATGTTAACCTAGGAATCTCATTATATTAAAGGAAAAGCGAAGGAAAATATTTTATTATAAATCTCTGAACAATCTCTACATTTCTTTATTTCCTCCACACATAAAATAAACTACAGTACGAAACCTAATTCAACTAGAAACAGGAAAGCCTATTCCGATATTAATTATGACTACCGATCCTATTTAGACTTGAATTAAATAAACCAAATCCCAAATAATTTAGTTATCCTACTACAACAAAGTCGCATACCAGTGCTACTTACAACTATAATTCCATGGCTCTAACTTAGATACAAAATAATTGAGGAAAGGCTTCAATGTTCAAACTTGCCATAGGAATATGACCAACAAGAAGATTAACACGCTGCAACAGACAACCTAACTTTGAAGTACCAAAAAAAACAAGCACAGTAGCAATTCTTGTTGCAAGCACAGGAATAAGTTGAAGAAACCATATATCCACATTCGTTTATATCCCCAACTGATGTTTAGACATCTCTCAATGTTATCGCAATTAGGCAAAACACAGCGTTATACTAGTGCATCAACATTTGGTTCTATCAATTCACATCATATTCCAAAACATTTCAAAAGGGTCACAGTCTGACAAGAGACCGGTGAAGATCAGACAGGACCCAGATTTGGATGCTTATCCAACTTATATACAACTTCTGCTTTAGGTGATGCCCGCTTAAGTTTTGTTAGCTCAGCAAGTATTTTGACTGTTGCAGATTCTTCAACGAGACATGGCTCGATTAGCATTCTCACAAGCCTGGGAGACTTGGACAACAGAAGCTTCATAAGCTGCATTTCAGGGATTGTGCCGTTAGTTTGTATTAGCTTAACTTCCTTGAGGTGATTAAATGTCACATCTGAGAAGCATTCCACTTCAAGAGATTCTAGAGCCGGTATATCATTATCATCACTAGCCTCCACCTAAGGAAGAAGAACCAAAACTTAACTCTCCGAGCTTAATGATGATTTAAGGAGCATGAAAATAACAAATCTACAACATAAAAAGAGAGAAAAGAGAACCTTAATTTCCATATACTGTAAATATGGGAAACTTCTTATCAAGCAAAGAGCACATGAGACCTCATCCAAGTCAGACAGATAAATACTAGATATACAAAGATGTTTGACACAATTAAGATTAAACGGAAGCCTTGTTGGTATTTCACCTGCTCCTGCAACAAAGGACTAGAAAGAGCTAAAAATCAGAATGACTCGATGCTCAAAAGATATTTCATGATTGAAAATGCATCACAATGAAGGCATGAAGCAATATTTACCATGTCATTCAAGTGGAGATGCTCGAGAGCAGAAAAAGACTCAAATAACTTGGCGATATTACATTTTCCTGCTGCCACATGATATTCCCTATGCGAAAGTGAAAATTTTGCCAGAAGAGGAACATTTTTTAAACAGACAGATCTTATATTGCCTGTGTAGTCAAAGGATCTCAGCATGGGAGCACTAATTTGGATGACGTTGCTTAAAGAACCTGAGATATGCAGCACTAACTGCTCAAGCAACGGGGATCGAGAGATTAAACGTTCAAGCAACTTGGAAGATATTGTAACATCACGTAGTTCTAGGCTGATTAACCAATCAAACCCTTTGAAGTGTGGTGGATGATGTATTGAGCAATTATGGAGAGTCAGATGCCTCAACTGGAAACAAGTGAAAAACAATGGCGGCAACTCGTACGAGCTACCCCTGATTGGAAGTCTAAGAACAAGATGTCGAATACCATTTCTACTGAGGAAATTTATCAAGCTGTCAATATTAGAACATCGGTCCAAATAAGGAATGCAGAGGCTAAATTTTTTAACTGGTCCTGCATGATAGACTAAAATGTGGCTGACAATCTTTGAAAAGTTACTTGTAAGGTCTGTTATATCCTCTTCTTTTTTCCAAAGTGTGTGCTCAAGCGTCAATTGTGGAAGTTTACGCCATATATATCTCCATCTCTTTGACAAGATGCTAGTCCTCACAGCGTCTCGCAAAGGCAAACACATAAGAATTTCATCAATTACTTTCCGAGGAAGGTTGCTAACTATATCAGGAGGTAAAGATCGATAACGATATTGCCTTTTGCCAGTAGGAAACATCATATAATATATACGTCAATAAGAACCTGCACAAAATAAACAAGAGCACAAAGATGAGGAAAAATAGAACCGAGAACCACATTTCCTATCGCTCTTATTAAGCTTATCAAACTGAAATCGAAAGCTACATAATAAGGAGACATAAAAGAAAGAAAAAAAGGGTCCAATAATTGGTTAATTTAAACAAAGAAAATTAGCTATTTAAGCTTAGGCATCAAACTAGTACCCTAAATAAGCTTAATACCTTTTTCCCCCAAAATCTGCATAACCCTAACCTTTCATTTGCAATTTGTAAATACAACGGAAAATGAAAAATCATGTCTCTACATTGCTGCAATAAACCCCAATTGCAGTTACTGGAAATAAAAATAGAGCCTTTGTTTCCAATACTAACATCAAAAAGAAGGCGGAATCTTTGTTTCTAAAACTAACATCTTACAGAAGAGAATGAAACGATTAAAGGAAAAAAAGGAGAAGAAAACGATGACGAGAAGCAGATATTAAGCTAACCATCCAAGATCAAAGATGGAAATTGCCTTTCTCTGTGTTGTGCGTCAAATTCTTCAGCGGGAGCTTGTGCTTTTGGGCACTTGTGTCATATTGTATTGTATTATTTTATAAACATAAGGTTTATTAAACGTTCGGATAGATTATTCGAGAAAAGGTTCAAAATGTCTATAAACTATTGAAAAAGTTTAAAAGTATACTTTATTTATTTATTGGGCTAAAAATAATTCTTCGTTCATTTTTTGGTTCACTTATGCCCTTTGACCATTAGATCAATACTAAGTTAAAAATAATTATTATTGTTTTTGTATAACTTTAAAAAAGAATTGCAAAATATATTTTCGTTTTTTTAAATTAATGCACAAATAGTTCATTAATTTAGTAAAGTCTGTTTAATTTTTTTTTCATTTTTTCCAGGTTTTTTAAAGCTTTTTTTTTTTGTAAAAACTGAAAAGAAAATTGTAAAAACAGAATAAAAAATAATTTTAATAAAATATTTTAGTTTTTCAAAAACTAAAAAAATATTTTCAACAAACTATTTTTGTTCTTGAAGAATATCTTTTTTCAGTTTTTTTTAAAGCATTTCGTTTTATTTTCGTTTATAAAAAAAAAGACATTTTTTTTTTCTGTTTTTACAATTTTATTTTCAGTTTTTACAAACAAATGTTTTAAAAAATAGTTTTTTAGTAAAAACTGAATTGTTCTTTGTAAAAACGGAAGAAAAGAAGAAAAAGAAGAAGACTTTACTAAATTAATGGACTATTGGTGCATTAGTTTTAAAAAACGAAAAATATTTTTCTTAAAATTATACAAAAAGAATAATAATTATTTTTAATTTAGCATTGACCTAACGGCCAAAGGGTAGTAGTGAACCAAAAAAGTGGATGGAAGTGTATTCTTAGCCCAATAGGTGAATGAAGGGTATTTTTAAACCTTTTTCAATAGCTTATGGGCATTTTGAACCCTTTTCCGTAGATTATTTGTTATTGTCAAATAATATTTTGCTCTATAATTTGATAGTACCGTATTATATTATAACTAATAAGTTTATTAAAATATCTTCAATTGTTTTAAATATTATCAAGAATTACATATTAAATAATTTGAATTAGAAGTGAAAATTAATATTATACAGCTAATTAAAAATAAAGTAATTAGAATTGAAGTTAAAAATTAAAGTAGAAGAAAGAGCAAAACAAAAAGAAGGCAAAACTTGCAGCGGCAGAAGGAGAAGGGAATCAAGGCGTAGGTTATAGGCGGGTAGATTTGGATTTAAAAAAAAAAAAAAAGTAAACGGTAAAATAGAATTATAAAGTAATAAGTTAGGGTATAATTGAAAAGAAAAAATAGGAAATAATCCATCACCCCAAATCAGTTGTTTCAAAAAATGAGACTTTTTATTATTCCGGAACAATGGATTTAACAATACTCACAATACAATCAATTTTCACTAAAAAATCAAAACAAATATTATTTTGGGATAACAATATAATACGATACAAGTATAAAGGTTAAAATTGATAAAATCTTATCTAAGATCAACAATGTCTCAAGAAAGTTAAATGGATTAGCTATATTGTCAATTAAGAAAGACTTATTAGGAGTCGTTTGGTTGGAATACGATTTATACCGGTATAAGTTATGCCGATATAAGTTATATTGGGATAAGTTATGCTGGGATTGTTGTTTATTCATTGTTTGGTATGTTGTATTAAGAATGACAATTGCATAATTACTAAGAAGAAAGTATAAGTTATACCGGTGCTAATTACCCCACCTTCTATAAGGTAGAAGTTATCCCAGTATTAAAATTAACACCAGAATAACTTATAACTGGTTTGCTAACCAAAAAGGGTATTAAGGTGGTGTTAAATTTTTATACCACTCTTATACCTTCATATACCTCATACCTAGGGGTGGCAATTTGAGCCCAAACCCATTTAACCCGCCCAGAGATTAATGGGTTGGGCTAAAAATATTTTAGCTCATGGGTCAATTTGGGTTGAGCTCAAGTTAACCCATTATTTTTCATGACCCATTTAGCAGCCCAAATACAACCCATGAAACTCTCACAAAACAAAGGAATCTCAACCCAACTTATCTAGAAATTTACTTAGTTGCCCCAATTTTACATTTTTTTATATTTTTAATTTTTTTTTTCGTTTTTCTGCACCACTCACTCACCCACCATACCCCCTAACCACCCCCACTCCCACTCCACCGTGCGCAAACCCCTTCAAATTTTTTTTCCACTTTTTTGTATTTTTAATTTTTTGTTTAATTTTTTATTTTTCTGCACCACCCACCCCCGGGCAAACCCCCCAAAAAATTTTCTTTTACTTTTTTTTTATTTTTGTATTTTTAATGGTTTGTTTTTTTTTCTGCACCACCCACCCCGCGCAAACCCCCCCAAATTTTTTTTTTTGTATTTTAAT
>ML273565.1:0-14609 GCA_005239495.1 Nicotiana undulata
ATGGTGTATTTGGTTGTGTGCTTTATATTTCTCAGACTGTGATTTCTTTTCATTACTACTGAGCAGTAGCAGTTTTTACTTGTTCGTTAGCGGATTTCACGGGATTTCAAGGTAACTGTCCAGCGTCCACAGCTTCTCCACTTCCCTTCCTTATTATGTTTTTAGCATTTGACTCATAGACACATATTATAGTTTTAGAAGAGTTAGATTTATTTCCATAGATGTTCATGACTATTGACTCCAGTTCTTGGGAGGTTGTTTAGGATATTATGGGGACGCTAAGACTTATTTATATTATTTATGCTATGGTTGCTTGCTTATTATTTAATTGTGAACTGTTATAATTGAACAAAAAACGTAGTAAAGTGATGCTTGGCTAGCCTAGTTCCACGATAGGCGCCATCATGGCCTGGTAGGATTTGGGGTCGTGACAAATATGTTGTGTGGATTTGGAGAAGAAAGTCAAGAATGGAGATGGAAAAATGGTAAAAAGAAATAAGGGGTGGGGGCTATGCAGTCGTCGTTTCTTATGGGAAGGGGAAGGTAGGTCTCCTCTTTAAAAAAAAAAAAATAGGTCTCTATTATATGGACGAGGGGATTAGGGTTGTGATGTGGGGGATTTGGTTGGACCTGGGATTTTGGGCCCTGAAATTAGGCTAATTGGAAATAAGGGCAAATTTTATCTTTTAAAAATGGTCATCTTACTACTAATTAAATTTCTTTTATCAAAACGACCTAATTAACATTTCAACTAATTAAATAAACTAATTGATTAAGCTAATGTATATTTTTTGTGACTTTTATATATTAATCTATCAATTAAAGGGTAATTAATTTCTAAAAATGCGAATTAAACCTAAGATTACATGAAATGAAAAATGTGACAATTTGTATGATTTTTTTTTTTTATGATTTTAAAATATTAAACATGCATGAAATGCAACTAAATAAAGAAAAGTTCCTAAAATTCATTAAAAGTTATTTTTTGATTATTTTTTAGGAGTAATTTCCATGCGGGGCAAAAATTGGGTGTTCACATGGCCCACTTGGTCCAAACTCGAGGTTCGGACCAAAACCCGATAACCCATTCCCCCACGATCCCGAATATACAATTTTTTAGAATCCGACCCCAAAACAAGGTTGAATTCCCAAAAATTCCATAAACCTAACTCCACCCAAAACCCCTAATTTCTACCTTGATTTCATGTTATTAGACCTAGATTCTAGTGATTAATGAATAAAAATGGAAGAAATTAGTGTTAGAGTCACTTACCCAAATGGTTATGGAGGGAAACTAGCTTGGGAATCGTCAATGGGGGTTGAGGAAGAAGAGAAGGGTGAAAATATGAAAAATCCCGTATGGAGCATTCTGTTTTTGATTAGAAATATAATTGGGCGAAATATCTCTATGCGATCCCGGAAGGAGGGATGCGATCACATAGAGACCAGAACCCTGTGCTCCGCGATCGAGGAATAACAAATGCGATCGCACAGTTCAAAGACTCCACCCTATGCGATCGCGGACTAGGCTATGTGATCGCATAGGGTACCTAGCCAGCCCTCGCCCATACTTCTTATACCTCTATGCGATCGCGGATACTGCTATGCGATCTCATAGAGGAACTGACCTCCCCCTCAATGCAAGCCTATGCGATAGCAGAAGGACCTATGCGATCGCATAGAGCAAAATGCCAGACACCAGCCACAACTATTTCACACCAGATTTTGCTAACATTTTGCACTCTGATGCCTACGCGAAACTCACCCGAGCCCTTGGGGCTCAAAACCAATTACACACACAACCTCATAAACATCCTACGGGATTATTCAAATAATTAAACCACCAAAATAACATAAAAACAATGAATTAAACTCCAAAATCTATAGAATTTTTCTCAAACTTCATAAACTTCTAAATTTCCCATCTTTGACCCGAAACACGTCAAACCAAGTCCGTTTCTTACCAAATCTCATAGACAACACATAATAACCATATCGAACCTATTCCGGGCTCGGAAACCATAATACGGGCCCGGTAACACAGATTTCGCATCAAAGTTCATTTTCAAAAGCCTTTATTATTTTCAGAAAATAATTTTCTTTAAAAATTCATTTCTCGGACTTGGGACCTCGGAATTCAATTCTGGGCATGCGCCCAAGTCCTATATTTTCCTACGGACCCTTCGGGACCGTCAAATCACGGGTCCGGGTCCATTTACCAAAAATGTTGACCGAAGTCAACTTCAATCAATTATTTATCATAAATTCAACTTTTTATCAAGTTTCCACATAAAGGCTTCCCGGCTTCACGCCCGGGCTGCACACGCACATTGAGTTGAGATTAACGGAGGCTTTCGGGGCCTCAGATCACAGTTTTAGCTAAATTTACACAGGATGACCTTTTGGGTCATCACAAAAATAGATTAATTTTACTAGAAAGTAGTAATCTTGGTGAATATCCAAGGTCAGAGAAATGGGTTGGACAAGAATTTGGAGGGGAGATTATAAAGGGATTTCTTTGGAGAGACCTAGAAAAGAATATAATGATCTTTTGATTTACTCTATGTTGGCTTAGGTATTATCATAATCTATATTTTTTTTTGGTTTCAGATTCAGCATCCAATACTCGGTAATAGAGTCCGACTAAATTTGGATTCGCCTCGAAAAGTATCGCATTGGGAGGTAAAACGTCACCTAACAAAAGCGACTTTTATACCCTGGGCCCGAACTCAAAATATCTGGTTAAGGATGAAGTAGTAAGTAATGCGTACAGCAGATGTCCTAGTCGGGTGGCTATTACAAGATGTTATATCATTACTATTCGTAAGACTAGTACTAATAATTGGTACTACACTACATCTGGGATACACAAAATAAGTACAGTTTGTTGTAGTAGCGATATTGTTTTCAAAAGAGGTCTTTATCAGTTGTTGATCTCGTGATGCCAGCCTATCGTCTTCAAAGAGTTGATGTACAAAATCCGGAGCATGAGCAAAAAGTGTTGGTACTATGTTGTGAGCCAAATTCTTTCCTGCCTTTTCCAGTTGATCCGCCACCCGATTTTGCTCCTTGTATGCATGTTGGACGACCGTATTACCTAGCTGGTCCAGGAGGTACCTCCAGTCAAAGATCATGCTTTCATGTGAGATGTTACCAATTTCTAACATCTGGATGATTTCCTTTGCATCCACCTCCACTTCAAGTGGGGTTAAGTTGTAATCCCTGGGTAATTCTAGTCCTTGCAGTAGTGCATGTAGTTCTGCTGACACTGAGGTGCCACTTAAGACCGTCCCTGAAAAACCTAGTATCCATGCAGAACTAGAATTTCTGAATACTCCTCCAATTTCATTCCCTGTGGTAGAATGTGCTCCATCCATGTTTAGCTTGTAGAAATTTTCCTTGGGAGGAGTCCAGTGTATTGAGGTAGCCCTCTTCTTCTTGTTTTAGTATGAGTAAGAAGATATGTAAGTAAACTCAGTAGCTTGTTGATTTGTGACTGAGACATTTACTTTTTCCTTAGTGGTATTGAAGTTCTTTTTATTTCTAGTTATCCAAATATTCCATAAGCATAGAGGGAGATACGTTTTTGGCGTGATATTAAAGGGTATTGTTAAGACTTTGGAGTGAATTATGGAATGAAGCCAAGCTTTGGGACCCAACTGTAATGGAGCAGTAGAGATGAGATTTGTAAGGCCTAGCTCGTGTAAATATGTGGCGGCGTTATTACAAGTGAAGAATATATGTTCTAGGCTTTCCTCCGACTGCCGGCAATATGCACACAACGTGTCTGAGATTAAATTTATATAGTGAAGGAATTTTTTGGTAGGAAGTCTCTTATGATATAGTAGCCAAATAAAGGATTTAATTTTTGGTTGTAAGGGTAGTTTCCAAATCCACGAAAAGTTTTTGAAGGAACTAGTATCCTGTGACAACCTTATTTCCCAAGACTTATAAAGAGATTGTGTAGAAAAAGTTCCCCCTGAGGTTAGACCCCAGTAGAGGTTATCAACCGAGGTTATGAATTTAGAAATATATATGTCAGTGATATCTTTTTTTACTTGTTGGGGTAAGACGAATGGAATGTTGTCCCAATTCCATCAAGTGTCATTTAGAAGATCAGATACTTTAATCTTCTTGTATTCTAATGGTAGGGGACCTTGTATTAAAGAATGCATAGTAGTCCCAGGCTTGATCCATGGATCAACCCAGAAGTTGATGTTCTTCCCATTACCAATTTTCCACCTAATTCCTTTCTGACAATATTTCCAGCCTTGTATAATGTTGGACCAAATCCTTGAGTGTGAGTTTTTATTAGTGTGGAGGTACGTATTGATAAGTAAACGAGCCCATATAATATTTGGGGACTTGAAAGCTCTCCAGGCTAGAGTAGCATGAAGCACATTATTTTTAGAGAGAGTTTTTGTATGCCTAATCCTCCTTCTTCTTTGGAGGAGGTTATGGCATTCCATTTTATGAGGTGTAACTTTTCCTTTCAACAGTACTACCCCAAAGGAAACTTTGTTCGTATTGCTCCATTTTTATTACAACATTGGAAGGGATTTTTATGTATTGCATAATTTGGTTCGGTAAATTATTAAATGTGGACTTAATTAGGGTAGCTCTGCCTGCTAGGGTTAAGAAATTAGTTTTCCATCCAGCAAGACGATTTTTAAAATTGTAAAGTAGGAATTGAAAAAGTCAGCTTGTTTTGGCCTACCATGGAATATAGGGAATCCAAGATATTTGCCAAACGTAGTACCCTGTTTTATACTGAAGGAGTCCGTAATAAAATTCTTGTCAGCAACAGTACAATTGCTTGAGAAGAATATTTTAGATTTTTCAAAATTGATTTTTTGACCTGAGTGATGAGTGAAATAGTTTAGGACATCAATTATAGCATGGCAGCTTTTAATGCTGACTTTAGAGAGTAATATAATGTCGTCAGCGAAGAAAAAATGTGATATCTCCGGTCCATGTCTTGATATACGTATGGGTTTCCATTGTAAGTAGTCAACAGCCTTGGAAATACAACATGAGAACATTTTCATACATATTATAAAGAGGTGGGGTGATAAAGGATCACCCTGCCTAATGCCTCGAGTGGGTTGGAAGTATTGGGTTCTTGTTCCATTGATTAGGATAGAAATAGAGGTTGTTAATACACACAACATGATTAAATCAACCATTGGTGTGAGAATGTTGAAATACATAAGAGATCTTTTAATAAAAGACCATTCTAGCATGTCAAACGCTTTTTCCAAATCTAATTTCAAGAGCATGGAAGATGTTTTTCTTTTCGTTTTTGCGTAGTAATTTAAAATTTCCTGCACAATTATAGCATTATCAGATGCTCTTTTTCCTTTTTGGAAGCTAGTTTGTGTGGGCCCTATAATCTTACCAATAATAGGCTTGAGTCTTTTTACTATTACTTTGGTGATCAACTTGTAAGCAGTATTGCAAAGACTAATGGGACAATATTGTTGTATATAGGTAGGGTGTTTTATTTTTGGAATTAGGAAAATTAGAGTTTTATTAATATCCGGAGGAATAGTACCTAGAGTAAAGGTATCGTGACAGAAATTTGTTACTTTTCTTCCTACTTCTGCCCAGTATCTTTGGTAGAAGTAAGGGTGGAGTCCATCAGGGCCCGGTGCCTTATAAGGCTTAAAACTATGTAAAGCCAACTTAATTTCATCTTGATGTAGAGGATTGATGAGTTGTTGTCTATCAGTATGAGTTAGGATGCTTGTAATAGGGTCTAACGTTGAATTATGGGAGCAAAATTGAGAAGTAGCGAATAGTGTTTTATAGTAAGTCGAGATATACTTGTGCAAATCCGTATGATTAGTAATCCAATTACCCCCCCCCCCCCCCCCCCAAGTCTTGCATAGCATTAATNATTTGGGGAGCAATTGTGAGAAGTAGTGAATAATGTTTTGTAGTAAGTAGAGATATACTCTTGCAAATCCATATGATTAGTAATCCAATTACCCCCAAGTCTTGCATAGCATTAATACGATTTCTTCTACGTCTATGAAGGGTTGACATATGGTAGAATTTGGTGTTTGCGTCGCCTTCATTTAGCCAGTTGATGCGTGATTTTAATTTCCAAAATTCTTCTTCTAAGCGTAAAATGGTACTATATTATATATTTTGTTCAGTCTCTAAGTTGTGCAAGAAAGTACTTGTTGGGTAATGAATTGAAGACTGAATTCTTGTTAGTCTAGCAAGAATATTTCTTTTTCTATGGAAAATATTGCCAAATGTTTGCTTATTCCAACGCTTGGTGACAAGCTAAAAATTAATGATTGTGTCTAACAGGGGCTGGTCCCCAAACCAAATGTTATTAACTAATTGTTGAAACTGAGGGTGCGAAGTCCATATAGTCTCAAAACGATATATGTTATGAAGACTTGGAGTAGGTGGTTCTAGGGTGATCAAAAGTGGACAATGGTCTGAATGTGTATGGGGCAGATGTTGGACTAACACTTGGGGGTATAGATTTAGCCATTCATAGTTGGCTAGAAATTTGTCTAGGCGTTCTAAAATTTTGTACCCTTTACTATGTTTGTTAGTCCAAGTGAAGCGCCTACCTTGGAACCCTAGGTCTATTAATTTACAGTAATTAATACATTTTCCAAATTGGTCAGCTCTATTATTATTAAGAGGCAGGCCTCCAAATTTTTTCTGAGCTATTAGAACTTGGTTAAAATCGCCACCTATTAGCCAAGGCATACTAAGATTGTCATGAAGATTTATTAAATTTCCCAAAGCAAATTACGCAAGTGGCAGTGATTACTAGCATAAATTGCAGATAAAAGCCAAGGGGGTTTATTGGGACTAACTTGGACAACACAGTGTATTTCCTGATCAGTGAGCTTTAATTCCCTGACATGTATGCTTTCCTCATTCCATAGTACAAGTAACCCACCTATGAGTCCATTGGCTGGCACTTGGGACATGTTTGAGTAATTAAAATCGTCACGAACGTCGTGTGATAATTCATGTGTGTTTCAACCAAGATTGCTAACACTGGCTTATGATTATCTAGAAGAGATCGAAAGTGCCTACGGAACTCAGGATTGTGTGACCCACGACAATTCCACACTAGAAAATTCATGTAAGAGTTAGGATTGTTGATCTGCCCTAGAGGAGTTGTCATCATCTGACTGGTAGCATGGGTTGGCGACTGAGCCAAACTCGGTGAGAGAGGAATTTGGTGGAGAGTTGGGATGATCACCATGGCATATTTTCCTACCTCCGGGTTGGTTGTTCGACGAAAATTGAGACTGCATGTTACCATTTCTGGGGGACACTTTAGTATGAACTTTTTTTCGAACTGTTCCTTTAGGTTGTAGAGATGAACTCCCTTTAGCCACCAAAATTCCGTTCTTGTCTCCCTCATCTCTGCAAGAATCTCTGCCAACTTGTGCCTTGTTTGTGCATCTAGTGCGGGAGGGGATTGTGGAGGTGTTATTAGAGGACTGTCTTGAGGTGTGAGGCTCTCTAACGGACTCGATGGAATCGAGTATGGGGAGAGTGGATTGAAGGAGTTGAGGTCTTGAAACCAAGGGGCATAAATTTGTCCCATGTGGTAGGGAGGATAGAAGGGTAGGAGATTCAGGGTTGGATTCCATGAAGGACTCATTGGGCTCATGGGATATGGCCAGTGAATTTGGGTCGAAAATGAGGCATGGTGCTCGAGGAGGAGAGGCGTTTGAGTTGTATACCATTGGTTGTGAGAGTACGCTTCCATCCCCATCCTCATCCCTTATGTCACTATCTCCGCTAGGTGTGTGGGGTTTTGGACTAATAGAACAATCTCCTGATTGTTCAACTCCAGTGTGAATACTAACGCACAACCCTGCATGCCCATCTCTAGCCAAGAGTGAAATGGTTGATCCATGAGCATTGGTTGACGTGTAAATCAGGGGGTGGCTATGTGAGGAAGTTGAGGCCCCTGCATTATGAGCCTTGGGAGATTGAAAAAATGGTTGTTGTCCTACATGTTGCCCCTGAAGTTGAGATTTTGGTTGTTGTTCATGAGTGTAGGTCGTTGCATGTTGAGAGGTTTCTGTATATTTTGATATGGTAGTAGATGAAGGAAAGATTTGGTCGTCTGTATTAGTAATATCCTAGGTGGGCGGAGTAATCAAGGAAGGTGGTGGGAAAGTGGAATTAGGGATGGTAGTAAGGTGATTTTCACGTGTGTTGTAATCATTAAGGTTGCATGGAAGTGGAGGAAACCTAGTATCGTGATCCAAATAGGTTACTGTAGCATGCATGGCTGGAGTAGTTACACTGTGTGGTGAAGTTGACCTGTCTAGGAGTAGTGAATTGAAGGATGATTTGTCAGCTTGTGAAAGGTATGCGGAAGTAATAGTCCCTTTACGTGGAGGCTTTAACTTATTTGTGAGGGTGTCTTGAGGGGGTGCTATTAGGTCAGGAGGGTAGGGTGAGACATGTGAGTGGAGAGCAAGTAATGAATTCCTAGTTTGCTCCGTATGGTAATTATCTATGGTGGAATGATGACTGTGTAAATGGTGTGGCTCGACATATGTGGTCGTCTGATAGGGTTTCACAACGGTGAGTGGATGGTGGCCAGTGAGTGGGTTAGATTGAGTAGAATTAGATCCTAAGGAGATGTCTCCTGCTTCGACTAAGTCAGAGTCCATTAAGAGAGAATATTTATTATTGATAAGCCTATTGGATTGGTTAGGCCCATAAGGTTTAGAATCCCTCAACTGGCCCAAACGAAGTGGAGCGGGGTTAGAAAACTTACCTGACACCGACTGCACAGGTGGCCTCATCATCACCGGAGGTCTGGTGTTGTTCATGGTGGTTTTGGGTGTGCTTTAATGTGTAGAGGTTTTCTTTGGGAAGGTAACAGTCCTCCATTCAGTTTTAGAGACCGGAGGTGAGCTGGACGAAGGGGTGGAAGGAAAACCACTATTAGAAGGTTGGTACTCTAATACTGTTTGAGAGGTGAAGGAGCAGTTTGGTTGTGCATGTCCAAAACGCCCACATTTGGTGCACAACATATTGAGACCTTCATATAACAAGGTTTGCCTATGGTTGCCTATATAAATATGGGTTTTGAGTGGTTTTTCCAGAGGTACTTCAATGCATATACGTGCATATCTTCCTCTTGTAGTGGTTGAAGTACATGTATCAACCTTAAGTAATTATCCCAGTTTCGATCCTAGCCTCTATAGAATTTTCATATCATAGAATTTCGTTGGTAGCTCGGGGAGCCTTGCCCAAATGGCCGAGTAAGTGAGTTGTGTTTAGGAGGCTATGAACTTGGGTTCCCACTTCTGTACTGATAATAAATGATTAAGGACAAACCATGGACCCCCCTGAAGAGCTTGATTCATGTTTTCTTGTTTTTGGAATTTTATGAGAAAAAAATCCGAGCCCAGACCGATAAGAGGGAGTTCCTCCGTAGGTTTCCATAGGTCCATTGATTTAGCCCTTAGAATGTGGTGAGCAATAGGTCTTCCAAACAATTTAATGATAACTGAAAATTTCCAAGGTGCATATAATCGTGATTTATCAGTTGCAGTAATAGGTATGAAGGTGTCATCATCCGCAACATCTATAGTTGTTTCATCCGATAGGTCAGTGGCGAGGGATGATTGAGGTTGGTCAGTGAGTGAAGGAGAAAGTAGTTTATTGAATAGCAGTGTTTGCAGAAAAGTTGCTGATTTTGGAGTGAATACTAGTGTCATCAATTTGCATAGATGTTAGATCAGGAGGTTCGTCTAGTTTGTGGTGAATTTCTAATTGCTGTGTAGGAGCATTCGTGGTCGGTTATAGGTAGATGGTTACAGTGGTGATGATTCTCTCTCTAAAAAGTTAGAGAAAAGGAAGAGAAAAGTGACTTCCCATGGTTGTATGTAAGTTTAGTTTCATTGGAGTGAAATTATGATGAGATCGTGTCTTTTGTAATTAACTTGTCAAATGTTGGCATCAATGGTCCATAAATAAATTCAATAGTCTCATGTCATGCCTAAAATATAATTGTACAGAACCAGTATATCAGCTCAATATATATTATTGAATTGTGCGGCACAAGTATGTCGAGCTCAATATATACGAGTGTTACTATATGTATGAATGAACATTAGGTTTTTTATTACGAGAATTTTCTTGACATGAAGTTTGATTTTGTTCTAAGTGATGATGATAGACTCACCAAAGACAACCATTAGATGGGAAAAAACAGGAACCGTCCACGAATTGAAACCTAGTCTAGACACCACCAAAGGATGTGGGGTAGAGGATGAGGTTGCTCCTCTCTTAAAGCAGAGGTTCCGGGTTCGAGCTCTGGGTATAGAAAAATCCTTAGTATAAGCATTTCCTCCCCAATGGGTCCTACCAGGCGCGAATCCGGAGCCGAGCTCCAATGCGGATACCGAATATCGGGTGGGAAACCAAAAAATAACAAAAAAGAAACCTAGTTTAGACAAGATTGGTGATAAAATCAAATCAAACTTACATTCCTGCTAGAGCTGTCAAATTTGTCCTAAGCCTAAATGATCAGTCTAAGGTTGGGCTAGTTATTAACAACAATAACAACAACCTAGTAATCCCATTAGTGGGGTCTGGAGAGAGTAGAGTGTACGCAGAACTTACCCCTACCCCAGAGGGGGTAGAGAGGCTGCTTTCGGGAGACTCTCGGCTCAGAGACAATAGATTTGTGACAGTAAAATCCAAAAAATAATATCAGCAATGTGAGAGACAACAACTAAATGGAAAAGCAGTAACACAAATATTATGCAAAAGTGTGAAACACAACATAAATCGCTAGCAGTGCTAGACAAAACACTATCATACTCGTCGGTACAAAGAGGAAAACTGCTCGACTACCATTTAACCTACAACCCTAATTCTCGACCTCCACACCTTCCTATCAAGAGTCACGTCTTCGGAAATCTGGAGCCACGCCATGTCCTTTCTGATCACCTCGCCCCAATACTTCTTGGGTTTCCCTCTACCTCTTCTCGTACCTACCAAAGCCAACGTTCACACCTCCTAACCGGGGCATCTAGGCTTCTCCTCTGCACGTGTCTAAACCATCTAAGACGCTCTTCCCGCATTGACATGTTCATTTATTAAACTCAGTCTATCTTGATCCAACCCATCTCAACCCATTTAAAGTTGGGCTGATTTTTAGTAAAATTAATCCATGAGTAACTTTACCAAAGTATCTTAGAATTTTGTTTTTTAATATATGACCATAACAAAAGAAAAAAAAGTTTCATTTAGTAATTATACAATTCATAAGAAAACAATACATTTAAGTAAAGCTTGATAAGAGTTGGGCGGGTTGGGCAACGACCCAAAATTAGTCCTTCTTGACCCAACCCATCTTAGCCCAAGTAAATTTTGGGTGGATCATTTTACCCACCAAATTATTAACTCAACCCGTTTTGACCCGTCCACAATCAGCCCAACCCGCCTATTTAACACCCTCAATTCCTAACCCTGCCAAACTTGTTGGCATGCTAAAGGAATCAATTGATATTTCTGAAAACACAAATATAGTTTGGAGTCATAGTACAATGTATACATAGATTATACATTGATTATATACAACTATACATGTATTATACATAAATTATGTATATATCATATTTTCACTTGTCGTTTTTAGTTCAAACGGTTGGGTGGACAGCTATTTGGGTTAATTCTTCTAAGATAGATTAAGAGAAATTTTCATAAACCACTATGTTTTAGTGATTATTAGCTTACTATAGCTACCATTTACTAAATTACTTCCTATAGCTATGTTTTCAGTTATTATAGATTGTATTCAATGTATTTTTGCTACTGTATTCATGAATACAATAGCAAAACTCGGCAAAAAATAGGTGAGTCCATCCAAGCAGAGAATGTATTCGACTGTATTCGCGAGTTGTATTCGTAAATACAGTAACAATATTTGCGGGAAAAAGTCTTCGGCTGTCTAAAAACGGTAAATGAATCAATTAACGCGATAAACTCCTAATATAACTCAACAAACTCAATTATAACACACAAAATTTGAATTTTCAGTTATAGATAAGATTCTCAACCGAAAAATACCCCAAAAATAGAGCAATCTTCATAGATTCAATTTATCCTTTCTTTTTTAGTGGTATCTTTACTAAAATATTTTTTAGTGGTATCTTTACAAATAGATTTATATATTCAAATTATATAATTACATTGAATACATTTAAATACATAAAAATACATTGAATACACAAAGTATAGCAGGTCATCTATAGTGAAAAAATATATGCATACATACTGCAGATACATTTGAATACATATATACATCTGAATACATAAATTATATTAATTAAAAAAACATATGAATACATTCATGGAATACAGCGAGACAATGAATATAATGAAATATGGCGAGATACATTGAAATACAATAGAAAAAAATACTGTGAATACAGTGAAATACATGGAAATATAGCGAGATACGTTGAAATACAATGAAAAAAAAGGTAACAAAATCTTCAAGACAAAGCAACTACTTTTTTTTTTCTTTTGTCGTTTTATTTTCGCATTCCTTCACCTTGTCGAAATCTTCTTCTTATAATCTTGTAGAATGAATTTGAATTAGTTGGACCATGAATTTTGAATAACGAGTAGTTAAGCAAAAAAAATCACTTCTCTACTTTCGATTCAAAATGGCGTGATTGGATCTTAGAGTTTTTCAACTTCAACTATTTTAGATCATCACGTTTGAAAACCAAATGGTTTCTAATGTAATCATCACTTCAGAAAAAGAAGAAGGTATCGCCGACCGGAGGAGGGGCTAGGGGTGACACAACAAGGAAGGGGGAAGTGGTCACCGGTTGGATCTATCATTGGCGGAACACAACCCCTACTAGGGTTTCTAAAAGCAAGGGAGGAAAAAACCAGGTGAAACAGAGAAGAAAGAGGAAAGAGAAAGATGAGAGAGGGAAGAGAGAGGGAGATAGAAAAATAATACACAACGTTGATGTTCTATACGTCAAACCCACACAAAGGGGGAGTGATTTGTGTGGTGTTCAATTTTTTTGTGCACTTGTTATAGAAGGACCATGTTCTTCTATGTGTTCCAACTCCTACTGTTTGCGGAATAATAAATACAGAAATTAAAGAACACAACAATTTTACGTAGAAAACACCTGGCTCAAAAGGTGAAAAAACCACGACCTACTTCCCAGTAAGATTTTCCCAAACTCTTCACTAAATCAATGAGCCAAACAACATTTACAAAATAAACTCTTTTGTAAACCTAAGAATTACCTCTAATCCCTTTGTGAAAAACTAGCCTCTAGCTATTTCGACAAACTTCAAGTGAGCTATAACTTGAACACTCAGTACCTATTACAATTGCTTCTAGATAAAGCTGAAAAGGTACAAGTCGTAATCACCTACTACAAATAAACTAGACTAAAAGACAACAGATGGAACTAGTTCTTCTAGCTGGTTCAAGTAGCTTCAGAGTTGCAAACTTAATTCTCACACGAACTGCTTGCGAAATATCTTTGGTAATTTTGCTCTCAATTCTTGTTCAGCTTCTGCTTTTGTGCGTACCTGTACAATAAAAAACACTTAACAATATATAGGATTAGTATACAAAGAGATTCACTAGAATTCAGATGCTACTCTTCCTTGGTGAAAGAGTTCTAGTTGATCTCAACTCCCTAAATCCTCCCTTAGCTTGATTATGTTCTTACTGAATAAGGAGTCCATCTCCTTATCAATTTGCAATCTTTTCGATCAGGAGATATCTCTTTAGATCACAGATTTCGTTTATCTCCTGCTTGTGCACCTCACGTGCCCTTAACTCTGCATGTGTTTATGTCTCCAGTGATGGACCTGGTTCAACTTTGAGTTCTTTTTTCAATCTTCAAAACCATTCATCTTTTTGGTCCAACAAATTTCCCTTTTTTGATGATGACAAACTATGTGCTTAGGCCTGTAGCCACTTTAATCCAACATTGACACTTTTTAGAGTATTAAGCATTTATCATAAAGAACCAGGTTCATTAGGTTATAAATATCACATATTCAAAGCATAACACATCTTCCCCCTTTTGGCATCATCGAAAAGTTGCAAAATGTCAGAAATACCAGATATATAAGAATTACTCATGGCCACTGGGGCAACTGCAAGTGCAATCATGGATTAATTATCAATAGTAAACCAAGAATGCAAACTATCAAAGAAAGTGAGACAAGAATAAGAGCAGAAACAACAAAATTCATTGATAGAAGCATAGTTCGACCACAATCCACCCAAATAAATAAAAACAGTTGCCACCATGAGCAAAAGAAAACAAAAAAAATCCCTAATCTGGGTAACTGAGGTTAAGGACAGGTTGGACTACTAAGGTTGGGAAGGGGTGGATGCTGGGTTTTTTGCTTGGAGAAGAGATAACATATCATTGAGAATTCCTTCATTCTTCTCCTTTTCCTTGGCAAGCTCAATTTTGAGAGAATCCCTCTAAGACTCAACCTCAGCCAGACGATTCTTTAGCCTAAGAATTTCAGCATCCTTAGCCCCACCCTCCTGCACAAGTGCTCTGACTTTGCTGTTCACAGGCGTCTTTCTG